>PVKB01001412.1:362500-421683 GCA_004027205.1 Ctenodactylus gundi
TTGCCCTCAAAATCACGTTTGCTGTTCACATTAAGAGGGCGTTATGAATATTCCGACTGGATTGGCGGCAGCAGGCTAGCAAGCCAGACACAGAGGAAGAGAGGGCAGTGTGGTATACGCAGCCTCTTTCTTCACCAGTTGAGGGGCTGGCCGGCATTAGCGCGATGCCTTCCTCCAAGATGTGTCCCATTCTTCATATTCTCCACGTTAAACTCCTTGGCAACTGATTTCTGATGACGAAGATAAAGGTAACAATTAAATACCATGGCTGCTGGAGGGGCACGCGACAAATGGCCCCTCTGTGCCAAAGAACATGCAAGTGCGTGCGCGCGTGGGCACAGGTTGATGTCAGAGAGGACGTTTTCACAAAAGGAGGAGATGTGGCCTTGTGACGATGCAGGACAAAGTTAAAAGTCTCACATGACATTTCACTTTCAGGTAATTAAGATGCATTAATCTCTAAAGAGAGACACACAGAATAAACCAAACTCAGACCCGAAGGACCTACAGCCGGGCCAAGGACTTGAAAATAATCTGAAGACAGAAACACATGCGCCACAAACATTCCCAGACAGGGAGATTTGCCGCGAGGATTGATTTGAATACTGTGCCTGCAGATTTATTTGGCCTTATTGTCATAAAAAACCATGCCCCCCTTTCCCTCCCATGGCCGGACTCTCCCTGACAGTGAAGGGAAGGGGATAAAGGTCACTTTGACCGGGCGGCCGTGGCTGTGTCTTAGGAGATGCCAAAATGGACGGAGAAGTACCAAGAGAAAGGAACTCTGGCAGTTTGAAAAAAAAAAAGGAAGAAAGAAAAAAAAATACCAGTGCAGAATAGATGAGCCAACTCCTTTACATGTTCAAAAGAAAGAGGGAACAATTTTGTGAAATGCTAAGGCAGTGCAAAGAGAATGTTAAATAGTTTTTATCCACCCCCCCCCCCCAAAAAAAATAGACTTATTCAAATGCATGTCTTGCTTATCTTTAACTAAAGTGAAATTTCTTAAATCCAGCTGTAGTCTTATGGGCGCTGGGGCGGGGGAAAGGGAGGGAGGGGACGACGGAAGCACTGTGCATCCTCCTAGACCCGAACATCATGGCATTTTTAAAAGCAAAGGCACACGCTATCGATTTTTTTTTAAATACAAATTTGGCAGATTTCACATGATCCATTACATTTCTCAGGACGGTTAAGATGCAGCTTACATGATTTATTCAGAATAAGGTCCATTTTTAGCTATATTTAAGTCTCCTATTTGTTATTTAACATGTGTTTAATGTTTTCTGTCCCTGCTGTGCACAGCTGCAAGCTGCTATTTTTTGGCAATTTTTGTGACTGGGAAGTGATTTGTGTCTTCACAGCTCACCTTTCTATTCTGTGGCCTGCTGTTTCGATTTTTTTTTTTTATTCCCAAACTTGGAGGAGTAAGTTCCCACATGTCGTGACCTCTGTTTCACTTAGCTGGGGAAACAGGGAGCCGTAAAGGGCACCGCAGACCGTGACAAACCTCTTACACCAATTTTAGAAAGACATTTCAGGGAATTCAGGTGAACTGAAATTTCAAAAAAGTTTACATTTTAAAAAATCAAACTGTTCCTGTCCCGGGCCTTCTTAAGAGTGGCTCGAAGCTGGTAATTTAGAAAAACTTCCATCCTCCAGGGACAATGGCTGGCATGACTCTGGAGGACTTGGCCAGGTAGGGTCCCGTGTCGCAATCTGTCACCTCTAGACAGGAGATGGCCTTCCGCCTACTGTTTCTCTACCTGCTTTCTAGAAAACCCATTCCATAATCCGGAGGCACCAGCCCCATCCACTGCCTCTCTGGACCCATTATTGTCTTAAGAGGAAAGGCAGGCCTCTGCAGGGTGACTTTCCAACTCAAGGTCGAAGATGCTTGTGAGGCCCCTGGAACCTGCCCCCTCAACGCAGCAGCCCAGACAGGACACAGAAAATCAACTGTTCTGGGTTTCAAAGAAGGAGCCTGAGGCCCGGACGCAGCCTCACCAGTGCCATTTGGATAGGTAACACATACGCCAAAATCTGTGTTTATCTGATTCAGGCAAACACGACAATGGTACCGAACAGCGCGGTGATGTACTTTTCCCAAGCCTAAAGGATTCTGCTTAATATTGCTTGATATATGCTAACCTTCCCTTTATGGGGCCTGCCATGGAACGCCATGTTGTAGTGGCTCCATTCTGGCCTCTTACTTATGTGAAACACACTCCGACTGTGCAGTGAAAATTGAATCTTTTCCTCACCATCTTACTGACGTGAAAAATATATAATACAGGAAATGATTAATGCAGTTATAAACTATACCTGAGATAAGATTTAAGTATTCATATTTCTATCATGTTAATACAACACGATAAACCCGTGAAGCAAACTTGACCGGGGCATTTGTTATTCTGTCCAGTGCTCAATTATTCTTTGTCCAAATACAATTTAGGGGCTTGCTGTAATACAGTCACTTGGTGCAACACATTATGTGCTTCTGGGAGATAATAAGCTGCCTCGATGGTCAGGCGACCAGACCCCACTCTGTAAAAGGCCCCACCACCAAACGCCAGGAAATGTGCCGCCTGATAGCGCTGGCCCTGGCCCTGAGGACAGGCCTTCTGAAAAGATCATTTGGACCAGAATGCAGAGCTTACTTCATTCACTCTTTCTCCTTTCTATAAAAAAGTCTCCCATTAGACGGAAACTTATTTGCCATAATCAAAAGGAAGCTTAACAATCAGCAAAACTGCTTAAAAGCTGCCTTCCCCTAATGCTGGAATATTGTATTTTTTATCTGTGACTACAGAGAAGCCATTTCTTTGTTGGCGCTAAATGGCCCCCATTTCTCCCTTGTGCAAATTGCTCACATGCGCCAATGTGCTGCTTCCCACCCACCTCATTATTTTTATACTTCCGACGATGTCGATTTTGATTTTCAAATGCCAGCCATTTATAGTCATTGTAACACACACACACACACACACACACACACACACACACACGCATGCGCGCGCACACATGCACACACACACATGCACACACAAAGTGATTCACAATCTTTGCCGTGAGCTAGGCTTTGGGAACCTCCCGCAAAGTTGGGGAAAGGAGATGTTATCAGCAGCCAAGCATCTACCTGCCTTTGGTACCCGGGATATGTCCCTCCCTGGCCAATAGACCTTGGGAAAGTTACTCCTCCCCTGTAAGTCTTGTCTCCCCATCTGGGAAGGTTGAATAATCCTCTCTGCCCTTCAAGTTTGACTTGTAGCCACCAACCGTACATGACACATGATAAGTGCTCAACAAATGTTAATAATTACAGTGTCGTCATCAGTTCCTGGATCCTCGTGATAACGAATAAGCTGAATTGGACAGCAGGTTCACTGTCCATACCTGTATGTTCAAAGCTCAACAGGGCGTTTGGTTGCTACGTCTTGCTCCTAGATTCTAGTGATGGCTGCTGCCCTGAGAGGTGGTTTTGTCCTTGGTGTTCTGATTTCTGTGCCAGGAGGAGGTACCCTTCTAAGGGCCCTAAGGGCAGTCATCCGCATAAGCAAGTGTCATTTTGTGGAAGCCTTATTCAGTTCCCAGCATAGGTAGGGCTCAATGTAAATGCAAAGTCTGAAGTATGAGGGAGTTGGGAATACAAATGTGCGTGACACAGGGTGTATGCAAGTATCCTGGGAAAGTTGGCACAGATGTCCTGTGGACCTTTGTGTGTATGACCCAAATGAGACAGATCCTCCAGCATTGATGTGGAGCTCACCTGAGAAGTTGTTCCAGATTCTACAAGAGGGCAAGGGACCCATGATAAGGATGAGAGACATCTCTGAGTCTCTCTCCAAAGTTTAGTTCTCTGAGGCTAAGACTGGAGAATGGATACTCAATGGTAAGTCACAATGAAAAAAAGAACCTCTGTGCTTCAGGACTAAGAGGACATAATCCACTGATATGGCTCATATTGGCCAGAGAAAGTAAGATGGGAGCCAGTGTTCCATAGTCTAGGAGCAGAAAGTCTGGAAAGCCCATGACTCTGGAAATGCCTGAGCCTCAGGCAACCTTCAATGGAGACTCAACCTACATAGACATAACACTCCCAGAACTCTGCTGTAAGAAAACAATCGTAAGATGTATGTCGAGATTGAATTGCTAAGTTTTGGACACAACTTGATTTAAATTTCTGAAATATGGCAGACGAGCTAAATGCCCAACAGCAAGGAAGCACCTCAAATCCATACAGAGAACTATGGTAAGAATGTGTTCTAGGAACCTGGCAAGACCTGAGGAAAATGAAAAGGAATGAGCAACACCTAAACATAAAAAATGTAGGCGTAGGAATACACACGTATTCTATGTAAGTAAAAAGGAAAAGAAAAGAAAAAAATATTCTACAGAAATAGGGTGTACATATCACTATAGACTCTAGAGTCAAATCGGTTAAATCCCAGCTTTGCCATTCTAGCTATGGAATTCGGGGGCAACATTCCATGCCTTGGCTTATTCATCTGCACGTAGGGATAACAAGGGCTCTCACCTTACCAGGCAGTTGTGAGCATTCCGTGAGTCCTGGAGGAAATGGTTCCTGAGACTGAACAATGGGCCAGACTCAGGGCTCAGCCCCGGTCGTGACTTTGTTCTTTGTGTCTTAGGAAGGCCCCATAATCCAGTTCACCGAGTCACCAAAGATGCCCTGCTGGTAGATTGTGAGCCACGCCTCAAACATGGCCTCTTACCATCGGTACTGAGAGCAAGTGGCTATTGGTGAGCAACTTGTGAAATGGTTATCATTACCTGTGCTCAGGAAATGCTCATTTGTCAGAGTCTCACCTTTGTTGAGAGTCATTAGCATGGGGGCAGCACAGAAGAGAGAATGTTAATTAAAATTCAGACCCCTGATTGTTGGTGGAAATACCTTGAGAAGATGCCACCATGGCTCAGGATGATATTGATGTGTTCATGTGTGCAAAGACTCAACGCCGCACACCTGCTAAAGCAAAGAGAGGCAGTAGCAATGACCCAGTTCCGAGGTAAGGGCCAGGGACTCACTCAGGGAGAAGAGGTCCAGGGGTCCAACTCAAGAAGGACTTCTCTCAGGTACCCACACCTCTGTGCCTAAAATGTCCAACCTACTTTCAAAAGAAGATTCTTATCTTCAAAACATATATGGTTGCATTAAGGGGTTAATGTTTTTCATAAATTTAATGAAATAGGAAATGCAGAGCAATCCTTAATATTCTTTGATGTGCTTCAAAGATAAGCTGTCAGTCATAAAAGTGTTTGAAAATATCACAATCAAGATTACCAATGTGCGTTTTAAAAAACGTTTCTTATGAAGCCAGGCATTACCACTCATGGCCAAAAGTAATTGAACTGAAAAAAAAAGCATAGCGTCAAATTTTGATCACTTTAATTGTGATTTAGAAGAACAAATCAAAATGAAATTGAATGGGTAAATGAAATTTTTATTGCCATGTAAAAACACTTTCTGTTCAATTAATACAATGTCACCTTACCCTCTAATAAAAAAGCTGTGGTGTTTCTTAGGATTAATGGTGTCATTGTATTTAAAAAAAGGGTTTGGGGGTATGTAGAATGTTATACTCTATTGTGTATTTGTTACTTGTACACTATTATATCTCTTTCAAGAGATTCATAATCAAAACTGATAATCATATTTGGACAATGAACTTATAGGTGTTCTCAGAATTTCCTTGCCTCATCTGAATGTTCTACATTTCCTCAGTGACAATGCCCTCTGTTAGCGATGAGAAAACCCACAGAAAGGAATACAAGAATATCTGATGCCAAACCTATGCCGTCCAAAACTGTCTGCTTTCTGAATTCTACGCTAAGCCCAACTAGCACATTCGCAAAACACTATTCCTGTTACAAGCGTGCAGTAATGTTTCATCAAAATCGCATCTGGATTTCAGCCCTGGACATTGGGCTGTCAGGGCTTGAGACTCGTGCTTCTAAATTCTGGAGGACGGGCTACCTATTGAGCCGTAGGTAGTGCCTGCATTTTGTTACCCATGGTGACAGCTGCCAATGTGTGAGTGAATGTGAAATGTCAAGTTCCCTGGCACCATTCCTGGAAGAATCTGCAATTTACTGGCTCCGTCATGTCACTCTCTGACGTACTGCCTGAGAGACAAGGTATGACCCTCCCCGGATCTTGGCTGAGCGTTCGCTGGGATCTTCCAAAGGCCATTTTCCTAGGAGGGTCCTTGGTGGCAACCTTCACACCCATTTTCTCCTTGTGTCAGACTTCTCCTGGAAATGATATTGGGGTCTCTGGCACCTTCCTGGAATTTTTTTCTGCCTGTATTTCTAGGTGAAATCCCACAGAGGCACGCATTTTGGAGAGGGGAATGCTGTTCACCCCATTCTAGTTTAAACCATGAAAAGGTGGCAGGAACCTTCAACAACCAGGAAGAGACAGTTAGGGAGGGGCAGGAGGGAGCGAAGCTTCCTCGAGGAAGGCTTTGGTACTTGCTGGAGGCCTCCAAGGAAGGAAATCTGCCAGGTCCCTTAGTATTTTCTAGTACCAAGTCAGTCACACAAGCTAAACTAAGGCAGGGATGGGATCTGTCTGTTTTTTATTTTTAATTGTAAGTAGTAAAATGCAAAAACAAATGCCATAAATAAAAACCTGCTCCAGAGATACTCTCTTACTGTGTCTGATCAAAGGAAATAATTCACCTCCACAATGTAGTCAAAGTGGCAGTTTCCCCTCATAAGTAAATATCCCAGACTTCCGTTTGAGAGCAAGAACTCCTACAGATTCCTGAAACCACTGTTGTCAGGAACAATCCTCAGTCTGCGCGCTCTCAGGAAAAATAGCAAGCAGAACCCCCATGTTTCCTGAAATCCGAGGTATTCAGGTGAGAAATTCTGCATGCTGCAAATATCTTCTTCCCCAGTGAAGATTCACCCCAGGCAGACCTAAACAAAGATCAACTTGGTCAAATGACCGGATAACAAAATGGTCAAAGGATAGAATGTTGGAGGAGGGGAGCTCTGTAAGCTGTCGTCTAAACAAACTGTCAGATTCCAGCGTATGACTTATCTCATTGAGCACAGTTCCATTTTGAATAACTGACTAAAAGAAACATGCCCAATCTCATCTCATTCTTACGGAGAATCGGGAACATCTTCAGCCCCGATCTGTCTCAAATCCAATCGCAAAGTTCTATTGTACGTGCCCCACTCTGCCAACCTCTCTTGTCAGTGTGGCTATGATCAAGCTCATTGCTTCCTGACCTGATTGAGGAGGAAGAGAACCCAGTGTTTCCTCTGATCCTTCTTTATACCTATGCACCCCCTCCACTCATGCACTACAAGTCATAAAGTCGCTCTTGGAACTCAGTGTCCTTCTGTACATGGGTTGGCACAGGCCACCATCTTCTTTGGAAATGTCTATTAACTCTACACTGGCTGAAGGATAAATCCTGAATGTTTTAATATGCCCTTCATGTACTTTCTGAATCTTTCAACCTAACTCATGTTCAAACCTCAAAGCCACAACACCTCTCTATGGACCCAAGCCTCCAGCCACCATAGAAAAATAGTCCTCGAATAAGCTGTGCTCTGTGAGGGACCCATTTGGTTCAAGACATGTAGGATGGAGAAATGCCTTTTCCTGTTCCTCTTCTTGAATTATTATCTTGTGTTTCCCAGGCTCGGCTCCAGTTAACAGCACCTCCACTTGTGCCATCCAGCCAAGGGACCAGCATCCCCAGCAAGACAGACCCCTCCAGCTGGTATCCGTTAGCCCAGTTACTGGTGGAACAGAATTTCTAGAAGTTAGGGACCATACTTAACTCACTTTTGGGTCTTGAACTCATTCTGCCTATACATGCTGGTGACTCAAGAATACATAAAACTCTGACGCAATTATTAGGGCAATTCAGATCAGTCACTAAGACTATCTTCTTTAATGAAAGTGGTGCCTGGATATTCACCTGCCTTCTCTTTCCTACTCACCAGAGCCCACAGATGCTGTCACAAACCTTCAGTCACTGAAGAAACCTGAAGCTGTCAGTTGGTGCTCTGTCAATCACGTACCTTTCGCTATGACTCAAATTCATTAGGAGGGGAAAAAAGCCTTTACGAAAATGTTGTCAGAAAGAATCAATCAATCTAAACATTTAAAAGTAAAATGTGTGTCAGTCAGTCTGCCGCAGCGAGGGTTTTATAATGTGGGGAGGCCCTTCCTGGTCACCTGCCAGAGTCCTGGGACTGGAGGCTTCCTTCTGAGTGCTGGCTGCTCTTGGGGTGAGGGCCAGCAAGGAGTAAGACACCAAGCACAGGATCTGGGAGGTGCTAAGGCAGAGTGAGAATTGGCCTTGCCATCTTCTGGCTGCTGCATGTCTCATGTTTATATAAAGGAGTGATATTGGTTCAGGGTTTTTTTATGAGTCACGGTGCAGGGACAGGATCATATGGTCTTGTTGGAGGCTGGGATTGGAGTTTCTATGTTCTTTAAAGCAAAAAAGGGAATGAGTAATGAAAGACAGAATAAGAGAGATGATTGTAATCCTTCCCAGTACTTCTAGCTGGGTCAACATCCAGGGAGGAAGGGAGAAGTTGTAGGGTGAAGCTTCCTGGAGAAAAGTTAGCCAATTTACCCAAGATCCAGTTGCATATCCTTTGAGACAAAGGATTTTTTCTGACAAATTCAGAATAAAATCCAACCAATGAAATAATAAAGAAAAAGTGATTTATGTCTTGGTCTCTTGGGAACTCAAATCATCACACACTGGCAAACCAGGCACCTGCCCATATGGGGGGATTTGGGGAGCTTTAGAAAGTAGCTTCTTCTGGTTCCTTCTCCAGGGAAGTTCCATAACCATCTCCCTCACCAGCCTGAAATTTCATTGCTTGATTTGAATCTAGAACTTTCACTTTTGTTCATATTCAAACATCCATGTGGTAGATGTTAGTTCATTGGTAAATAAGGCCTAGATGAAAGAGTATTAGAAACAAGAAGAGGGGAAAGAATAAATAAAGGCATCAAAAAGCCCAGAAGTGGGAAAGGGGATTAAAAAAACTTACCTGACGTTGCTCCCTCTTTTTTTTAATGAAATGAGTTGTTTTCTTTGTGACTCATGGTAGTATCCAATATGGCGCCTGGAAAACCATTTTTCAGGACTAACGAAACATTCAGGAAAAGGTTGTCCACGGAGACAGAGACACATAGAGGGCTTGGGGTGCCCTCCTGTTTCTTGTGGAACCCAACTAAGCATCTCCTCTTGGCTCCATGGGAAGTCCCAGGAATTCTAAGCTTTCTGTTTCCTGTCACTTCTCTGTTGATCTTACAAGGATGTGGTATACTATTTTCTTGATTTTTGTATGTGGGAGGGACAAGAGATTTACACAGGTCATAAAATATTTAAAAATGGTGTTCAATTTAAAATTAAAGCTGTTATTCACTTATTTTATATTTTTTAAAAATTCTAAGTGGCTGAAAATTCCATTGGTTGCTTTGTTCTTTGATTCACATGTGTGCACACACAGAGATTACATTTGTAGGGTACACGATTCCTTTATAACAAAATAATGTCTCAGCCAAAAACCCCATTTTTTGTTCGATCAGTTCTAATCATATGGAACTGACTATTCACAAGTGCAGCATATTTTCTGTATCAACAGCTAACTACAATATTTTAACATAAAGATGAATTTTGTATTTCCACCTTTGTTGAATAATTTCCTGTTCTCGTACTGGGCTACATCCTCCACACATATTCTCTCGGTTGATTATACTAGGAGTCCTCTGAGAGAGAAAAATTAAAGGAGAAAACTTAGACTCAAAGAGACTAGTTGCTGAAGATTGAGCTGTTAGTAAGTGGTGCATCTGGGATATGATCTGAGGCCTCTTGACTGCCGATGCTCATTCTGGACCACAGATCTTGGGCTTCTACTCTGTCATCTCCCCTGCACTGCAAGGCAAGCTGATCTCTGTTCCCAGAAAACCCAGTAGGAGGGTGGGAAAAGCTCTCCCAACCTTTTCTTCTCCTCACCTCCACCTTTACCCTTACCTCAAACTTTGTTTTTCCTAGGGAAAATATCCCATTCCCGAAGCTCAGTAACATTTTCTTGAGCACGGCGTGAGTGACCTGCAGCCCTCTGAACCCCACTACTAATACCACCTGTGCATTTCCATGGTGGTTGCTTCTTTCCCACACTGTTCTCAAGCACAAAAAAAGGAAGATTCATCAAAAGACAGAAGTGTAATCCCGAAACCACCACATGATCCTTGACCTCTCTTCACATCTAACAACAAGATGCCTCTTCCTGCTGGTCCCCGGGCTCGGCCTTGCGCCACGTACTTTTAACTGAGCAAATGTTCTCCTCTGGTATGATTTCTGGCAAACCAGATTCTCAGGTCTCAAGGAAGACTTCATTCATCTTTGTTTCTAGCAGCATTTATTCTGGCTCAGGTACAAACTGATACCCCAAAAACCCTTAAGAAGGAAGGGATGGAAGGAGAAAGGAAAGAAGGAGTAAAGAGAGTCAATAGAGGATAAAATTATTTGACCTATACAAAAGGAAAAAGTATGCGTGTGTCTACAATTATTTCCTCTGACAGGAAAAAAAAAAAAGAAAAAAGCAGAGAATGTAAGTGTGATCAGTTGAAGTGATAACTCAGTGACTGTCTACCGATCAGGGATGGTCATATAGTTTTTACTGGAGAAGTCTTAATTTGGATGCCCAGAGCACCGTATTTTCACTTTCCTGTTCATAAAAGCTACTTTCATTGCCAGAATTTTAAAAATTATAAACAATTTTAAAACAAAAGATTGATTTTCTAACTTTAGGAAGCTGGCCATCCATTTCCTCCTGGTGAAATTTGGATAGAGTGGAGAGGCTGCTGCACTTTAAGGAAGCTACAGTCTCAAGTTCATGGGGCCTCCACGTGGCCCCTGTCTGTTTCAGGATGTGCCTGTATTTGCTGCCCAATATGGGTTATCCATGGATCCTGCAGGAAGGCCACAGCTCCAAAATTCCTTCATTCTCTGTCTTATCCTCAGAGCTCATGGGTGCCATCAGGCTGGGCCATAACAATATGGAGACTCTTCACAAAAACCTTGAATGATGGTGTTTCTGCTCATTAGCAAGAGTTCACGTTTCTAAATAATCCTAGCCTTCATGTTTAGTTGTGTTTTGAGGGTTTGGGGGGCTTTCTTAAGACCAGTCCCTTAGAGTCACACTTAATGACAACAAAAATATCATGGCTCCACCACAGCCTCCCTTTCCCCCCAAGTGTTCCCCTCTATCAGTGCCTCCTGTATGTGACCAAACTTACATTTTTAAGTGCATCATCTCAGCTCCTCACCCCACCATCCTCTACTGAGCTCGGCAGGAGCCATGTGAGTTAGTATCCAGGAAACCCAGAAGAGCTCCGGTAGTAAGTGGCCAGATCACACCCCCCATGGCATGGACCCGTTGGTGAGATGCCTAGGGTCAGGAAGCAAGGAAACCTGCACCACCTCAGGGCCGACGGCCTGAAGCCCAGCTCTGGAGGCAGGTGGAACTGATGGGTCACCAAGTACATCAGATGACTGAGTCCACCCTGTTTTCCTGGTCCTGTGGAGCTGTTTGCAAGATGATTTCTCAGAGCTTCCTTCTCTCCCTCATGGAGCAGAGGGGGTACCGGGGAAAGCTTTTATGTGGCTGCTGCATTTCCAAATGTTCCTCTGTGATTGACAGCTCTGCATTCAGCTTCCCATTACGGCACCTGCAGATAATGAGATATCTTGAAACCGGAATTTCCAGCGCCTGAGCCTGCCAGGAATATTATCATCAGAGTTCTAGCAAGCCATTCCCGCTGCACACATGACCTCTACAAATTTGAAATGTCAAAACACAGCCAGGAGCTGAAACCAAGGCCACTCCAGACCAAGTGGATATTGGCTCTCGAGTGTTCAGGAAGGAGTCCTTTATCTTGGGAGAATTATGGATTACCAGAAAAAAGTGATCTTTTCATTAACCTATATGTATTTAGAATGTAGATAATGTCTGTCTTTCATCATTCTCATAGAGACCGAAGGCTTCTGCATTTCCCCAGTGACTCTGGGCCTGTTTGGGAGCTAATTCAAACCACCAGATCTCTTTGTCCTTAGTGACAATTCAGGACCTGAATTCTGTAGGTTGTGTAGCCAGCCGGATATTTGTTATATCAACAGAGAACCTAAAGGTAAGTGGCATTTGATACTAAAATTGGAATCTTACTCTTCTGTGTGTCACTGTTTTCCAGTCTCCATTCCACCTGGACTACGAGCTCTGAGCTCTGAAAGCAAGGCGTCTTGGGATGCACCTGTCTACTCTACCAAGCTCTGGGCCTGCACTGTCTGTTATGTCAGGGGCTCAATGTTGTAGGAAGGTGCAGTGAGGAGAGGGTGGCCCTGGCCGATGGGATCGTCACAAACACAGATAAGCGGAGTCGGGCGACTCACTGGGGAGGGGGTTTGAAAGCAGGGGAAGGCCATTTGGAAAGGGTACTCTCTGGAGTTGGCCTTCAAAAGATGAGCAGGCCTTTGGGGCGGGAATGAAATGATGCAACCGGGGGCCATGAATGGGCAGGTATTACAAGCTGATGGATCACAATATGTATAAGCATATTCAGAGAACAGCAGCAGGTCAGAGTGGGTATAGGGTCCTGGATTGCACAGTGTCTGGGCCCAAGGGGAGTCCTGGCTAGAGAAGGCAGCTAGAACCCCTTATTAGGTCACAGACAACAGCCTGAAGGCCTGGACCATTCTCAGTAGCAACAACTGATTATGTTTCTCTTCTTTCTTCCTTTTTAACTATCAGTGAATCAATCCTCGTTTACTCTTTGTCCTTGCTGGTCTAACCCTACAGCTGGCCCACAAGAGAAGGCTCCCATGGAGCCCCACAGCGATAGCTACTGAGACAGAAAACTCTGACCAGGGAAGGCACATTCCTCTGGAGATCTATCCCAAGAGATCTAAATCCAGAATCCCACTGATGCCCCAGCCTAAGCTCAGTGCCACTGGTGTGTCTGCATGAAGTGGCTCAGAAAGTGGTGTTCACTCTATGCATGAGTCCAGAGAGCAAAGAAGCCCACCCCTGCGAGCCTCTGGACCCTCTTCCAGCTTCCTCTTGGAGGCCTTGTCTCTGTGCAGGTGAGAACAGCAGCGCTTCTGTGGACAAAAGGCACCCTGAGGACAGTGGTTCTGCTATTGCACATGATTCAGGAATCACCTTTCAGGACTGGAGGAATGGCACCATGGTTAAAACACTTGTCTAGCAAGCGCAGGGCCCTGGGTTCAATTCTCTGGCACTGTACAAAGCTGAGTGTGGTGGCACACACTTATAATCCCAGCACTTGGGAGGCCGAGGCAAAAGGATTGCAGAGTCCAAGGCCAGCCTGGGCTCCATAGTGAGTTCAGGACCAGCCTGAGCTGCAGAGTGAGACCCTGTCTCAAAAAAAAGAAAGAATCACTTTTAAGTGTATCAGAACCCAGCTATACATACATATTCTCATATCTATCTATCTATATATAGATATATATGAAGACACACATATATGAACACACACATATACAAATATGTGCATACATACAGACACACATAGACACAGACACACAAACACACACAGAGACACACTCATAAATACACAGATGCAAACACATATATGCACAAAAACACAATCATACACAGACATGTTCAGGCATGTGTATATACATACATATATAAACACACGAGTATATATGTAGACATTCATGTATAGCCATATAGAAATACACAGAAATATAAATAGACACATACAAGCACACACAGAGACAGACAATTATACATAAGCAGATGCATGTAAATACAAACACACACAAGCAGGATGTAAGGACCTGGGGCTCTTACAGCCCTATACACGGAAGCACACACACACACATAGACACATACATACTCATGAACAGACACACACGCACAGACGTGTACACACACAGACATCCTCTGTGTGCATGCCGCATAGGCACATGCGCAGGCACATGCACACACTACTTTTTAAAGTCACAAAGGAACCAACCGGGGAAAATACGCTCCACTTGTCCGCCGGCCAGCTGGACCTAGCAGTAGCTGCGTCATTACCCCAGGGCCCTGAAAGTTTCATTTTGTTTGTTTTACTTCTGATCTTTTTTCATCCCTACAGCATCCGAGGACAAAGGCAAACTTGCAGTAGCCAAACCAAGCCTCACGTGGTAGCAGGAGAACTACCTCCGGAAAGGTGCAGAATGGGCTCACACACAGAGCAAATAATTTATCGTCGGCTGCCTCCTTCTCCGCCCCAATGTCTTGGGCTCATCTGGAGTCCACGCCAGACTGAGAAGCGAACAGCCCTCCTGCCCACAGTCCATCCAGCTGGGCCCCAAAGAGAGAGGAGGGCAGGGCCGGCCGCCGCAGGCTCCGCGCCGCGGCAGCGCGGTCTGGGCTCAGGAGAGAAAATGGCCGCCCTGCCGCCAGGTCCTCCTGTGCGGCCCTGTCAGGAAGGAGGCCGACTTCCGGCCGGAGCCGGCTGGCTCCCGCTAAGTACTAATGCCACGGTGGCGGTGGGGGACGGGAGATGAGAGACAGAACAGGGCAGCTGCAAATGAAAATCACCCTGGGGAAGGTTACAACTAGATAAAGTTTTCGACAATAAGATTCCAGAGACTGCTGACGGGAGCAAAGCTCAATATTTTAGTCTCAGTACAAATTTGCTTCAATCTTATACAACTCCCATGCAGCATTGCCCACAGCTGCATGCTGTAAACAACAAACAAATCTATTTCCATCAGCCCTGCTGATGCCAGGAGAAAAGTGCCTGAGCATAAGACATGCACAGATGCAAACCCTCACCTGAGCCTGGCGCTGCCCTCCACTTGGCCTCTCTAACTTAATATCGTTGTTACAAAGCTATTGGTCTCCTGGTAGCTAGCTGGCTCAACGCAGCGCCTCTTCTTCCAGCTAATCTGACAACTCCGATCCGAGAAGCATCAAGGGCCCAATTAAGAAGACACATCTTATCAAGGAGCTTATTTTGCATAACAGAATACAAATGACGAATAAAAATTTAATGTTTAATAACTTAGTACAAAGAGGGCTGTTGATATAGAATGCCTGGAATTTTTATGGAGGCTGTCAGACTTGTGATAAAACTGTTATATAGGAACACTTGGCAAAAAACAGCGTAGAATTTTTCAGTAATGGTGTGTGCATGATATTGCATTAATTCTTGATAGGGAACTAACTGTAAGCCTGGGAATCAGCCAGCTTGAATTTCTGTTTAAGAATGTGTGTCTCTGCATGTGTGTGTGTGTGTGTACGCACCCTTACGTGTTTGTGTATGTGCATGTGTGTGCGTGCGCCCTCACACGGAGCTCCATCCTGAGGTTGTAACCGGTTGCGCACACATTTTTTATTGAAGAGGGTCTAAGTGCATTTTAATGAGGACTTTGCTCAGAAGTTGTTCGGTCCTTCTGAAGGCATTTGGGTGTGTCTTAAAGGAGACCACAGACAACGGGAAATAACTGGTGATGTTTTCTTGCTAGTCAACCTGACGTAATCGGTGGGGCGGGTTTCTTCAGGGTCTTATTTGGAGCGCAGCAGACTTCACTACCGTGTTTGAGGTGGAGTGACTAGCACAGGGGAGTGGCAAGTGGAAATACAAGCCTTGTTCATCTTCAGCCTCTGACATTTGATCCCAGGAAACAGCAAGCACAGAGACATACAAAAAAAAGTCATGCCTGATTTGGAGATATTATCTAACGCTCGGTAGTTTTCCCATAGCTTTGGCCACAATGGTGCATTCATTCAAATATTTATTGAGAGCCAAAACTTGGCTGGGCTCTGGAAGGAAAGCTACAGTTTTAGCGGCAGCTCTGAAGAGCAGATATGGCCACAGCCTTGACTCTAGGTTCCGCCACAAGTTACGTGCAAGACATTGAGTAAGTTACTCCATTTGCTCAACTGAAAATTGGTCTGTGAATACTCCCAACGTCTATGACGTAAACTTTTAACCTACCTGGGACGTTCAGCACAAAGTCAGGCCTGGGAAACTTTCAGTACAAGTCAACTTGACTTCACACCACCAGTACACTTTAGATCAAGTGTAGCTTGCACACCTCAGCCCAGAACAGCAGTGGTGTGCGTACTGAGCATACTGTAAACTGAACAGGAAAACTCTTGACATTATGACGATAACCCCACAAAGCTCCAAATGTCTATCAAGAGGAAGTAAGCCTTCATCTCCAGCTGTGACTTATTTTTAAAGTGTCCATTAACTAGAGCTAAACTCCTCCTGAAACAGAACGGAACTATTTCAGAAGTACAGATCGCATCTATATGAATGCCAGATGAATTTTGTACTCATCCTGTCCCATTGCATTAGTGTTATTACATCGAATACTAAATGGATTTCTAATGATTGGCCACTCAAAGAAAAATGTGACCCCTTCAGAATAGTCATCGAACTCCACGGGCAGATTGGAAACAGTGGGGAGAGGGGGGGCTCGTTCTCATGTCCAGAGAGCCAAACGCCACAAACGACCAACCTGAGCATTGTGGTGTGGGCTGTTGGAAAACATAATTTACTTGATGAGACTAATATTCAAATGAAAACTTGTATTAGAATTAACACTACAGGAGGGGCTTTTACATGGAGGATTTGTTACCGAAATAAAATCTATCGGTAACACTTTCATTGTTCCATCATTATGAACTCATTTGGTATTCACTGTAATAGCACTGATCATAATGAATTTGTTTGATATTCATGTGGTTCTCCCACACATTAACAGTTTCAGTTATAATTCACCATCCAATAAGTATTAGTTAATGCAGACTTTGGACCAATAAAGATAGTCCGTTGCACCTCCAGATTTGCCTGGAGCTGTCTAAGAGTTAAGGGACATATTGATACTAAATGAATATTCTGGCTCTTTGTGGTTCTCACACCACCCGGGAAACTAGAGAGAGGTTTTTGGGTCCCGGAATAGACGTAAAGGACAACAATCTCAATTTAGTTTTTAGAGCCCAGAAAAGTCCAAGTTTTACCCTTTAATGCCTCTAGTTCAATCCTCATCCATACAGACTTTAGAATTCTGTCCCATCATTGTTGCCTGGGACCCATGCAGAGCAAACAATGCTTCCAGCAAAACATTACTTATGCTGGAGTGCGTGCTTCTGTCCACTTTCTGAAATGATTTCACACAAAAAAATCTCCAGGCTGTGCTTTGGCGGTGGTGCAAGTGTTTACCCGGTCTTAGATCCCTCGGCCAGGGAATGGAGCCAGTTCCTTGGCGGTTCTCACTCGTTGGCAATCAAATCCCCCAATCCTACTGAAAATAAAAGCTGACTGATACTGGCCCAGTCACTTTGTCACTTGTCAGGGCACTGGGTGAGAGCTCTCTATTAAACTCGCTGGTAATTAAACTTGTAAAATGTCCCTATGATGCTCCCTAGCTTCTTAGTAATGGATGTACCTGGGTCTCCTGCCCAGGAGGAAACTGTCCTGCAATCAGGAAGGATGGTTCTATCCATAACTACGATTCTTCCTGCTTTAGTCACTCAAATGTTTAATTCTCTTCCACCCAGTGTGCAAGCTGGTATCATTTTTCTTTAGAGCAGATGCTACCCATGATAATCTTGCAAAGAATATCTGTTTAATCTCTGAGTATTTGGGCAACTCTGACCTTCGGGCTGAAGGTATGACAAATAAATCCACATGCCTTATGTCTCCAGTAGTTTTTGCAGTGACAGACCCTTTAACCCCAGGTCAGAGGACAAAGAAACAAGCTTTCCTATGCCTTTAAGGAATTGTTGAGCTGCTGGTAACTTGAACAAGATCGTCTAGGTATTGCTTCCTGTCTTCCTAACAAGGAAGAGCCTCTCTGACCATTATTTTCTGTGGCTAACTGGGAGTCTTGGAGCAAGTTACTGGTCCATTGACAACCAAATGTCCCAGAGTTTCTCACAACAAACTCTCTCATCTGTAGAGGAGAGAGAGAGTAAGATGGTTCTGAGGAGTAGGTAATGCAGAAAAGACACTCAGCCCTTGTCCTAATTCGAAGTCTGGGTTTTAGCAACATTAGAATTCAAGATTATTGCATCTAAATGCTGGTTAGTACCTTAGCTATAACCAGATGTTCCTGCCTCAAGTGATGCACACTAGGTCGCTTTGGGAAGCCTCTTGCTCTTTCTCAGAAATATGGAGTTTCTCGTGTTTCAGAACCATCCTTGCTTGTTGTGACTTCTCTGCAGGTAGAAGAAGCTATTCTGAAGCCCAGTGGGTAGACCTCCCTCAGATGGCTTAGGAGATCCTGGTGCCTTATTCTTCTCCTGTTGCCATCGTTGTTTTTTCTTTCCAACGAAGCGACGATTTCCCATTTTAAGAGAAAATATTAAGCCATTAAGCTGTAATAGAAACAAATGCCTTTGGGCATTTTAATATTAACTCAGCAGAGGAGGAAATGTTGCATCTTCCAATGCAGACGGGGTGGAATGTACATCCGTGTTGGCGTGGCTGGCAGGACCCAAACAGACAAAGAAACAGAAGATGTCTGGGAGGTTAGAGCTGATTGGCTTCTCCAGGTGAGCTGCCCTTGTAGACCGTGGGATGAATTAGGGCTGGTGCTAGAGGCCCTGACACGGCACACCTTAGTTTTGTGGACTCTGTTAGTTAGCATAGTTTTGGGTGAGATCAATACATACTGAGTTCATTATTGTAAATACCACCCCATGTACCAAGGAGTAGTCCAAGAATTCTGCCCCCCAACAACCAGCCAACAAGTCACCCCTGTGAACTACCTGGAACCTCACTTGGAACTAGTAAAGTGTGACTCGATTCATACCCTTCCAATGCTCATCCTTTTCCTCTTTCTTCCTTTTTTTTCTTTCCTTCTTTCTTTAAGAGACACCTACTTGGAAGAATCCCTCTCTGGAATTTAAGAAATAATGAATGTGGACCTCACCAGCCCTTGGCCTTTCGGTAGTTCATAATGAAAACGAATGTTCATTTTTCCTTTAAAACTGTCTCGAGCTAAATGATACTGACGCTTTCAATTTTTAACATCATAATCAATAAAGGCTGCTTATGCACACTTTGCAAAACCATCAGTTTAGAAGTTTGAAAAAATCTGCATGTGGCTGCAGCTTGCTGGCTGGAACGCTCTCGCACTAAATCTTCCGAGTTAAAGTTTTACTGGTGTGTTATGAGTAAAAATGCCTTGTCAGCCATCTGCCACTTTTTCTCCTAACATCCATATTTCCAACCCTCGCTAAACATTAGGAGCGTGTGGCCACAAGAGGCCACCTCTACAATTAAACAGCCAAGTGCGGCCGCAGAAGCAAGGCCGTGTCAGGAGAGAACTGTCTAGCATTAATTTTAAAAGTCCATGAAGACCAGCTCTGACCCATCCGGCATGATAGACTGGCAGTTAAATGTATTAGAGATTGCTAACCCCAGGAGGAAGAAAACAAGGGGAAGAGGGTAGAAAAGTGGAAAGAGAAAGGGGGGTGGGGCAGAAAAGAGGGGAAGGAAATGGCGACAAACAATATACCAGTGGCATAAGCTTCAATGAATGCTAATCATGGCTGATGAATCAGCCTCTAATTCCACTGATCCAAAAAGGTTACCAAGTCAATTGTATGAAATTAGCTCCTTCTCATGCGCCCCTCCACATTTGGAGTCTCTCTCCGTTCATTTGCATCTTTTGCCAATGTTTACCAAGAATTCAGTTCATTAGCTCTTGAGCATAAAGTCAGAAATTGGAGAGGACTCTGCATTTTCTCGCTGAGAGTAGTACTTAAAACAAATAGCATCACTTCCTCAAACATTTATAGATTAAACTAAATGGCATTAATTACTGTAAATCTCCTATTTGTGTGGAGAAAGAGGGGGAAAGGGAAAGGCAAACCCTCTTTCTAAACGCTCAGGGTTTCGTGGCAGGATTGCTCTGTTCTCATCTAATGTCTCGTGTAGTTGGGGGCAACATGTTTAATCACGGAATTAACAGGAAGCGAGTGGTGAGAGGAGCTAACGAGGCTTGCTGCGAGGGGCTCGCTAACTTTTTATAGAGCAGCGTTTTGCAAAGCTCAGAAGCAGAAGGTTGCTTTTGAAAGCTCTTATTAAAAAGAGATCCCTGCCACATATGTAGAAGCTGTCTTGGGAAATACCTGTTTTACCCGTGTTTGAAAATCTTGAAACCTGCCAAGGAGAGGTGGAGAAGCCGATGTTGGGCTGGGCCCGGGAAGTCTGCCCGGGGCCTTGCGGAGAAAGCCAGGGATTGACAGGGGAGATGAAGAGGCTCTTGCTTGTTTTCCAAAAGTGCACCTTGTGGTGTGTTTCTGATGACGGGGAATGTGCTCGGAGACGGAGAAATGAGAGAGAAAGTCAAACACACAGGATGGGTTGCAAGGCAAGGGAATTGGATTACAAGCACCAGCACACCTCCCCAGGAACCGTGCAAAATGTTGGTTCTTTGGAAGGACAAATGCCACTTGTTCAGAGTCTACTTAGACTATCGATGATTCGCCTGCTTGTCACTGGGGGTTGGGGAAATGGGTCAGGTGTAAGTCCTGGAAGAGTTGCGTTGGCTTGGGAGGCTCAGTGTGCAGAGCCAAGAATATTTTAAGCTTGTGGTAGCACGTGGCAGTGCTGGACAACTCCAGCGTGTCCGCTAGTGGGAGTCTGGCCACAGGCATCTACTTCTGAACCCTGTGGCTCTTCCACTTCTAGCGTAAACAAAGTCGCATATGCCCTGTTCTCCGGATCTGTGCCTCTAATTGCTAGTACATCTTCTGGCTGAAATGTTCTGCATCTCGCCACCTCGAAACTTCCTATTTCTTTCAAATTGCCACAAAAAATGAGTGACGGAGCCACGGCATGCCAAGCAGACGATTATTGATATTAGTCGTACTATCCCAGAGCTCCATGGTGGGAGGGAATTGCAGATACATAGAGCAATGGTGACCCAGCTCGATGACAACAGACCCACCTTCTCCGAGAAGCCTCCTCTGAGCTCTGAGGCCGTGCTCCCACAGGGTAGTAGGAAGTCAAGGAAAATCACCCACAATGGCCTTTGTTTTCTTCATCTAATAGAAAGCTAAGCTTTAGAGTGGAGTAAATGATGCCAAAGAGTACTCCCATCTTTTTTTCCTTCTTAGAACATCATTGAATATATTATATCCTAACATTGGTTTTCTGCTGCTCTTTTCTGAGTGGGAGCCTCCCAAGGACAGGACAATATTTTCCAGATGAAGCACTGCTGGGCCAAAAAGCAGTTTGCTCAGATCACGCACACCACTGGACCAAATAGGTGGTCAACTAGCATTCACTGATTGAATGTATGACTCAGCTCACAGAACCTCATTTTACAATATGCTGAGAAGACGCAGGCCCATTCCCTTCAGGACTCAGAGCTGGAACTCTGATCCCTCTAGTCCCAGTAGTGGACAAGTTTTCAGAGAGAGTGTGTGTAAGATATGAACCTCTCATTTTATGATGAAGTTATTAAAACAAGGCCTAAAATAAATAATGTGATGAAGCTTATTTATTGATCCTTATCTTCCTTAATTTCTGTGTCATAAGTCAATGGATAAATACAAGTACCTGGAGAACAAGATTATCTTTTCATCTTCCTACTTCTAACAAAGGAATGACTCATGGTAGGTATCCTGAAATTTGCAAGTCAATCATGGAATAAAGTTGGTGTCTAATGCACCAAGGCTTTGTCTTGGATTATAATGAATTTAGGACTCAGACACTCTAAGCTTCCTTTTGAATCTGAACCTGTTATTAACATATCTTTAGATGTGGTCTGAATGTTGTAGGTAAAGCAAAAATAATTTATACTACCGTCGTAGTTTTTTTTTTAGAGTGCTAAGGATGAAATCTGGGCTTCCATATTATGTTACGTTGTCAGGTAATATTTTGGTTTTGATTTTAATGCAGGGTCTCACTAAGTTGCCCAGAGTGGGCTCAAACTTGCAGTACCCCTGCCTCAGCCTCTCAGAGTCCTAGAATCCACAGGCCTAAGGCATCAGGCCCAGATGGGACAGTTATTCTTGAAAATCTCTTAGGATGACAGCCACGTTGCAAAATGATGGTCTGGGTGCTGAGGGTTCACTTATCCACTCAACAAATGCTTATGGAACACATACTTGGTCCCAACAACATGCCTGACCTAGGAGATAGAGTGAAGATCTGTTGTAGGAGGCTCACATGAAAAAGAGAACATGCAAAAATTATCATTAGAAAATAGTATGTTGAGTGGAAGAAAAGGGAACAGAAACATAGCTATAACTGGAGATCCACCAGTGTCTCTTATTAGCATCGCAAGCCATGTTTCCTCCCACTGTTAGAACATACAGTTAAACATTGGGAAGAGGATTAGATGAGGCAGCTAACCTGCCCTAGGAGTCATGCTCTTCCAGAGTGTGCTTCTCACTTTGAGAAGCTGTCAGTAGGTATGCCCATGGTGGAAAGCGGAAGCTAAGAGAGGGACGAGGCTGTACCCGCACACTCACCTCCCTCATCACCGGCTCCCCCTGGGACACCCTGAGCATTAGAATCACCTGTGCCATTAATAAGACGCTTCCCCGCAGTGTCAATGTACTGTCTTCCAGTTATCACTGGTGCCACTTGCTAGGGGAAGCAACAGGGGCTCAAGCCAGCACGAATAACCCAAAGGGACCTTCCTTAAGCTCACATCTGGGTCTGGGTCTGGGCAGAGGCAGGGTGGGCTCTGGAGCAGGAGGCTCATTCCAGGGGGCTCCTCAGCTCTCCCCTGCTTCCTGATTCATCATGTTTTTTTATTAGCTCTCTTTTCCCTGATAAACCTTTGCAGAAGAGGAGCTCTTGCAAACAGCTGGAGCAAGTCCCTTCGGCAGGTGGAGTTTGGCAGGCGGGTTCCCAGATCCACTCGCCAAATCACTCAAGTTTCTCCTTAAAGACGCAGGAAGAGAGCGCTGCGGCAGAAGGCTGCTGTGGTTTTCTTATCTCCATTTTGCGACTCACTCTCCAAAGCCTAAATGCACCGAGCAGAGGAGACGGAAGATGTCGGTACTTTTCAACAACATGCTTGAGTCTCTCGAGTCTGTGTACTTTTTTATTTTTGGAATTTCCTGTTTGTTTGTTTAGCGCTAACTCCCTTCTTCCTTTTGTTATCATTTCTATGTTTTGTCTGTTTGATGAGGCAGCCTTTTCTCTCCTCCACCTTTCTTTCATTCTTTTTCTACACTTGTTCTGCCTTCCCGTTGTCTTGCAACCAACCTACAGCCAAATGCAAGAACAAGTGGAGAAAATGACTTGATTTTTCATTGTATTTGATAGAATCTTTTAAGACTTCTGTTATTTCGACCTGGAATTTGAGGAGATGCTTAGGCAGCACCAGCTATATTGAGCTTTCGATCTTTATAAAGGTTTGGGTTCACTGGGGCAAGGCTTCTGTGTGGTATAAGAACACAATCTAGAAGCAGATTCTTGGTGCCCAGACTTCCATGCCCCTTCCCCAGGACCAAGTCTGGATTCTGCTTTCTTCATCATCCCCACCGGTGAACTTGTTTTTCTGTGATCACTGTGAGATGTGGCTGTAATCATCGACGGAAAGCAAGGTAGAGTGGTGCTTCCCAAGGGCACATCTGAGTGGGAAAGAGTGCCCACCTTCGAGTCCTTCCTCCCTCTTAATACCCATGGGAGATTGCTTGTAGAACCCCCTACAGATACCAGAATCCTCTGAGGCTCAAGTCCCTTGCAAAGCATGTTACAGACTTTACACATGATCTCTACTTATGCATACCCTCCCAAATACTTTAAATCATGTCTAAATTACTTATGAAAACTATTAATTATAAAACAAGTCAAATGCTATGTAAATAGTTGTGATGCTTCAGTATTCGATAGTACACATCTAAAACAACATAATTCTTTGTCAAATATTTTTGATCTGCAGTTGGTGGAATCCATGGATGTGAAGCCTCTAGTTACAGAGACCGACTGTGTATAGCAGGTGCAGAATTTTAAGAATTTCTAGAGTAGAAGTAAGCACGTTGTTCTTACTTAAAGCAGGGAATAGATTTTGATTTATATGCCCATTAAACACTGTAGCCTGGAGCGCTGAATTTAGCGTGGATACTTGGCCATGCCAGTCAGAGCTGAAAGGAGGCCACTTGAGGGTGGTGACCTTGTCTACCTAAGGAGCTACTAGAAGGGCGATTCTCCACCGATTGCCTCCCTGAACTCAGAGTCTCTGAACTCACTTCCTATTCAAGGTGAAGCATTCCAAAAGTTAAGAAACACTCAATAATCCCCTACTAATTATATTAGGGAGCTAATTTACTTTCGCTAAGCCACCATTTTGACACTTGAATACTCAGCGGAAGTTGCTTCAGCCACGTGACCTCACTGCTTCTTTTTCTCATTCATTCCCAGAAGTTTATAAAGGGACCTGGGACCCAGAGCGGAACAATCTAGTCTGAATGATGTTGCCACCGCTGGGACACAACACCTGACACTCACAGCTGAAGGGAGGAAAAGTTAATTTCATAGTTTCAAGCATTCTCTGCCCACTCCTGGGTGCCTGGCAATGGTGGAAGCACATGGGAGGGGGCCTAGCTACCGAGAAGCTGTTTATCCCATGGACGCCAGGAAACAGGGCGCAGGAAAGGCGGAGCTGTGGAGGGAGATACACCCTTCCAGGTCACACCCAAGTGACCAGCCTCTTCAGACTAGGCCCCACCTCTTAACAGGAAATCAATAGATTGATATATTGATACAATTAGCCCCCAGATCCAATTACCTTAGAGACACACGAGGCTTTGGTGGGGGACAGTCCAGACCTCAACTATAACAACCCTATTGTTTGAATGACTCCAGTGAAGATTAGCCAAAAAAGGATACTGAGTCCTTCGAGGGGGAAACACAATTCAAGGAAAGGCGAGATTCTCATTTTCTTTGATAATTTTTGGAATTGCTGTATCTGCACCACCACTCACGTACACATTTAAAAAAGACACAGAAAGAAAACGGGTAAGATTATGAGATTAATTTCCCATGATATTTAACAATCGCCTCGAAACACTGACACGCACTGCTCTGCATTCGCAAACCTCTGTTTCCTTTGAAAATTACACCCCAGCATTTAATTCACCAAAATAACTCATTTTATACAGCACAACAATGTAGTAAAATAACTCATCTCGAATATGTGGATATGAATAGATTTAACACATCTGCATTGAACAAAATGAATTAATCTAAAAGCTGAGAAACTGCTGTTCTCTTTTGAGAGTTACCGATTATTTTACCATTCCCTTCAGTTTGCTTGTTTGTTTTCGTTAAATTACTTTAGGAATTAGAAAAATGAGAAAAGCAGAAACACTGGGTAGGTTTTTCTCTACTTGGAATCGAGGAGCGAGGCATAAATAATCATTTGTATTATACCTTATTTCATTAAAAATTATATTTACAATCGTGCAGAGACCAAGGAGAGGCCTCCAACCACTGTAGGCTGTTCTGTTTAATCCTTGGAAAATACTGTATTTCCATTACAACATTCTCCCAGCAGAAGTCTGGATATTAAAATGGTTCTTGAAGCTGAGTGGAAAGTGCTGAAAAGAAATCAGAGTTCAAGTGCATTGTAGCGATCTGCCCCCCGGGAGGAGAAATTCATTTGCAGACATGGGCAGTATCTCTAGAAAGAAGATGCAGATGTGTTTATCACTTCTCAATTCTCACGCAGGGCCATGGGCTCCACACTGGAGCCTCCCGAAGGCCTAGTTGTTATTTCTGGCCTGGGCTTTCTGGGTAGGCAGAGGCAACACAGGGAGCAGAGCCCATCTGTGACTGACGGTTTGGGATGAAGTCACAGGGTCCGTAGCTGGAGAGAGAAATCCAAGCACACTCTCCAGGTGCACATGTCGCATCGCCCAGGTGGGTCTGGCTGCTCCTGAGTCCCGGAGGACTTCGGCGATGCAAAATAAAATTGAGGACAACACATAGAATTTGGCAGCTCCCACTGCTGATTCAGCTACTAGTCTTCCTCTGTCATGTGAGGCAGAAACAAAGACCATGTTGGTGTAGAGCAATTTACAAAGGAAAGTTTGAATCCTTGGAGGCGGAGCTTTTGGAAAGCAATAAGCAAATAGGTTTTGTAACACCTTCCTTACACGTGTGACCGAGGGCCATCCCACTCACGCAACCCTTCCAGCTCAGCTCTGAGAAGTGGAGAAGCGCTCACATGGCAGCGCGAGCGTAGAACCTTTCTCTAGCTCCGTGATGTCTTCCCTCAGATGTGTGCTACAGTCTCTCAAGCTGGAACTTCTATCAATAAGTGATCTATACCTATTGAGTCTTTTCAAAGCATTGAACTCAGTTTTCATATGGGAAAATGTATTTTTCCACCTTTATTTAATCAATTAGCACAATTTATTAAATTGTTTCAGGACAATTACAAGTCAACCAGGTGTAAACAGGTTAGGGAATTCTCCCACAGGACTCCAGGAAAAATTCCACTCAGCTAGCGAACCTGTAGCCTTAGGCACTCTGTCCTCATGTTAAGCTTTCTGTCTTACTGTTCTCTGGCTGGAATGGCTAGTCCCGGCTATTTCTGAGTTGGCAAAGAGGAAGGGAGGGAGTTTACAGACGAGATTGCCAATGATGTAGGAAGTATTCATGGGATGGTCCAGCAAGACTAGAAGCACAGGAAGGTGCCAAATGGAAGGCTCCCATGCTAAGGGATTTACTTAGAGATTCTCCTTGTGGTGTTAGAAAGAGAAGAAAATAATTTACCTGATTTGCCTTTTAAGGAAGCTTACTCAGTTGTATTAGAACAAACAGCCACGTGACAGATTGGCTGTTTCTCCTTCATTCTCCCTCTGTCTTGGGATTTTGGGGTGGGACTTGGGCATCCATCTCAATTGAGTAAGTGACCAATGGACTTTGGATGAGACTGCTTTAACCAATGAATATCGAGTGGGCGTGAAGTGACCATTGGCTTTGAATGTGTTTGCCTGATTTGGCTTGTCCTCTCTCCCTCCTGCAGTCTGTCATGAGAATAACATGTTCAAGAAGCTACTGTCCTGCT
The DNA here is from genome assembly GCA_004027205.1 of Ctenodactylus gundi. Lineage (NCBI taxonomy): Eukaryota > Metazoa > Chordata > Mammalia > Rodentia > Ctenodactylidae > Ctenodactylus > Ctenodactylus gundi. Next base: position 389,590 of record PVKB01001412.1, read on the forward strand.
GTGGTTTGGATCTGAGTATTCCGCCAAAGCCTCGTGTTTCGGGATGTTGCGGATTACCTATGGATGTAGCATGCTGCTGAGAGGTGAGACCTGCCTGATAGGTGCAGATGCTTGGGATAGGATCTGGAAGGGAACCTCTAGCCTTCCTCCTTCAGTTGGCTTCCTTCTGCCATGCCAGGAACAGCTAAGCCTCTGCCATGTGCTTCCAGCAATACCAGCTGCCCATGAACGGACTGTGACCTTCTGAAACTCTGAGCTAAAAATAAATCTTTCCTCCTTTAAGTTGTGGATGTCAGATGTTCTATCCCAGCAACAAAAGAGTAATCGAAACACGTCCCTTCAGCCAAGGCCTGGGAATGTGAGGTACACAGAGCAGACCTTTTCTGGCCTAGCTCTGGAGTACAGTTGCCACACTCAACTTGTGGGACTCGGGTAGAAATCGACATTTGTTGTTGAAAGCCACTGGGGTTGCTACCAAACACTATCACAGATGCCTGATTCATACAGAACTATAGGCATGCACCAAATCGAGATGTTTTAGACATTGACAAACTACATATCTGATGATGGTCCTCAAAAATTATAATGAAGCCAAAACATCCCTATTGTGTGGTGATGTCATGGCTGTTATCAGTGTCAAGGCATATTCCTCATGTGTTTGTAAGAATGCTGTTGCAAATAAAGCTACTATTCTGTCAGTCACACAAAAATACGGCACGTAAAATTACATACATTACATAAGATATGTTAATGATAATAAATGACTTTTTCTGGTTTACGTATTTATTGTATGACATATTTTGTCATTGTTTTAGAGTCCTACTTGTAAAAGGGTTTACTGTAAAGCAGTATGTTATGCCCAGCTCGCAGCAGCCCCATATATCTCCTGTTTACTGTGTCTCTTGGTTGTACCTTTCTCTCTTGAGCTTGATTTAATCTAGTGCTGTTTTGTTGAATGGCTCTAGGAACAATGGATAGGCTATATAACCAAGGTGTGTAGTCGATTTTACCATCTAATTTTGTGTAAGTACACTGCATCTGCACGATGATAAAACCTTCTAATGACACTTTTCTTAGGCTGTATCCCCAACACTAAGTGACTCACGATTGTAGACCGAAGTGAAGTGGGAGGCAGGGAACCCAACCCAGCTAAATGCAGAAGTCGTAGATGTTATCTAGGGTCTTTGCCACTTTTCAGGCAAGAGATGGTGCGGAAGAGTGAATAAGATATTTGCTAGCTAGCAGGGTTCCTTGGGCAGGATTTGCTTTTATCAAAGAAGTGGCTCTGGGCCTCAAGCAGCTTGTAGTTCGTGTGCTGCCAAGAGCTAGGATGCTGTGATACGCTGAGGCTGTGTGTCCACGTGTCCTCAAAGTCATTGCAAATTTGTTCTGGTCCACCATGCCCTGCTGCGGTGAGGGTATGGTCTGTCCTCCAAACTTCTTGTGCTGGAATCTTGGTCCCTGATGTGCTGATGTTCAAAAATGGTGGGATCAGGTGGAAGTTAATTCATTGAGGAGACCACCCTAGACAGCATTAAGGTAGCACTCATGGGACCCTGGTTAGTTCCACAAACAGGCTATTACACGAAGAGTGAGTTTGGCCCCTTAAAACCTCTCAGGTCCTGTGTCACCAGGTGACAGGTCTTTTTCTCTCACAGGCGTGAGTTCCTATCATGAGGTTGTATTGTGATGTCATCAGAAAGCCCTCAGCAGAGGCCAAAAGGAGAAGGCTGCCCAATCTCTATCATGGATCAGATCTGGAACGTCCCCCCAGAGTCTCATGTATTTGAATATTATAGGTTGTCTATGGAACCATGTGCTGTTGGGAGATTAGGGTCTAGTCTGTAGGGATGGATGACAGGCACGTAAATTGGATTATTGGCATGTAAATTGGATTACAGGCATGTAGTGGGGGTTTACCAACACCTTCCACACCTGGATCCAGGAGGGGCTGATCACTGGGAGGAGACCTGGAGGGATGTATAAGCTGCTTCCTGCCTTTCTTGGAGGACTAGTCTCAGTTTGCCTTGACTCGGCTTCCTGTTTGTGATGCCGTGAGAAGCTGCCTCCACCTCTGCCTCTGCCGTGTACTTCCATTGCTGCCGGCCGACCCTGAATGGACCATGACCTTCTGAAACTGTGAGCTAAAATAAGCCTTTCCTCCCTAAATTTGTGAATGTCGGGTATTGAGTCACATCAACGAAAAAGTAACTAAGGCAATCTTCTACCTGAAGCCCCAAAAACCATGAGTCAAGTGATTTTGTTTTTCCTCCCTTTTTTGTACTGGGAATTGAACTCGGAGCTTTGCACTGAGTTCAATCTGCAGCCCTTCCTTTTTCTACTCTTTCTTTTGGGACAGCGTCTCGTGAAGTCCCTATAGTGCCCAGGCTGGGCTTGAACTTGAGATTCAGCAGCCTCACTCTCCTACAGTGCTGGGGCTCCAGGCATGCATCACCACACTCCATTTAACACCTCATTTTTCAATACATTTCTCGGTTCTGGATATTTTGTTAGAGTACCAGAAAACGTCTCCATATATCTACCCACCTCCCCCGAGCCAGGTTAGCTGTTGCATACCCATCCTACCCCCATCTCTTCCCCACTGCTGGGGATACAGCATTCTCAGAGAAGGTCACCAGGGCTTGGGGGAGGGTTTGCCACAGCAAGGGACTTTCTGTTGGGAGCCAGGCCTGGAAGGAGCAGCTGCAGGGTAGGATTACCGTGATCACCATGGAATCCGTAATAAGGTCTGGAAGCGCACAGTAAGAACAATGGGAGCGGCCTCCCCGGTGCAGTCACTTTGAGGTATGTCACCTTCTTCAACGCCGGGGCCACTGTCAGAAAGGCAACTTCATCTAACTAATTAGCAGGGTTTGCCACTTTACAAATCTGCGGTGGCTTTCGTGGCACGAAACAGCTGCTATGGCAAAGAGCTGTAGGAACCTATTAAAAATCACAGGCCTGAGGGGAGGGAGGAGCAAGGGGGAAATTTAAAAGAGAGAGGCCGGAAGGAAACTTCCATAGTAGGTCAAAAAGACCTGCCCCCTTGCCAGAGCATTTCCAAGTAGGAAGTCATCAAAGGGATCGGGAGGGAGGGACCCCCGCCCTCCGGAGACCAGGGCCTCGGCTTCTGAGTTCCCTTGGTCCTTCCCCTTGAAGGGCTCTCTGGTTTTAATGCACCTTTGAAGGAATGCTCTCCCGTGGACTGCAACCTGTCACTGCTCCCTGTCATCCGTCCAGTAATTAAAATCTGACTGATTTACTGACTGGCACCGACCATCCTCGCTCAGGAGTTCGCTGATGTTCATCTTTCCCAAGGCTAAATTTACTCGGTGAAAAGACACCGCTTGCTCCCAAGCTGAGCTGTCATTCAGCTGCTGTGGAGACCATAAAGATGGCTAACAGAGCCTCGCCAGCCATCTTTGGTTTATGTTATTTGAATATTTATCGCCACCCAGCAAATGAACATAATGCAGGCAAGTTAGGCTGAGCTGTGCAGGCTGATTTGTGGGCTCACTGTGACTGGCCAGCGAAATCACAGCCAGGCCACACTTGAAGGAGGAGGGGGTGCCCTCCTGTGGGGCTGGCCGGCACCCCTCTGGGTCTCATGGGAAAAGCTACAAGCCAGTGACTCCTCACCTACAAGTACTGGTAGGCTGGAGAAGAACCTGGTGCTTTTAAAAGCAGGCCTGTTGGTGTCTGCTTGGGGGAAAGTGTGAACTTGTCAGGGGTCCTTCCTGGAGTGCTGAACTTGTCAGGCTGTCAGAGACAAGCCTGGATTCTGCATTTCCTGAACTGCCCAGCAGCCTTCGCTGGGTGATTCGGCTTTTCCTTCCTCCCTTGAATGGGACAAGTCTACTGGAAGTTCTCCTCTGTGACTTGGCTTGGCTACTACCGCAGTTCTGGGACACGGTGCGGTCTGAGCCTTCTGGTGCAGGTTAAACCAGATCTCTGTGCAGAAGTCGCCTCTCATGACCTGGCACCTTTTCTTCTCTCTTTCCTCATTCATGTATTCATGCTGTGAATATCACTAATTCATTCTGAGTGGAGCCAGATTCCTCCCAAGCCTAAGGAAGAACAGGCCAGACCCCAGCCTCCGAGCGTGCATACACCAGTGGGAAAACGGAGTCATTAAAGAAAATACAAAGAAGTGTATATTAACAATTGGGGTAAGTGCCGCTAACAAGACTTATAAAGAAAAGAGAAATAGACCAACAAACAGAGCGCAGTGCAGGTTGGTCAGGTGATGCTCTCCCCACCTTTTTTTCTAACCCTAGTCTCCACAAACCCTAGACTAAGGCCTAAATGCAACCTTAAACCTAATATTACCATCAACCCCGGTCCTTGCCATAGCCCTAGACTGAATGCTAGCAGTAACTCTCACCCGAGCTCTGGCCATAGCCTTGAGCCTAGGACTAACACTGTCCTTCCTGTTAGCACAAGCCCTGGCCACAAACGTACCCGGCAGTCAAAGCTAACTCTAAACCTAGCCCTTGCCCCAACATTGACCCTGCCCCAACACCTATCCCTTGCCCCTTCCCTTGCAATAAACCTGAGCCTCACCTGAGCCACCATCCTAACATTCAACCTAGCCCTACTCCAGAAGCTAGGCCTCAACTTAGGCCTAACTATTACCGTAGCCCTAACCCTAACCTAGGCCAACTTCAATTTCCACCCCTCAAACCTAGCCCTTAATCGGGCCTCCAACACCCAGGCGTGGACCAGTGCTGGTCGGTGCCCTTTGTAGAACCAGGTCGCTGGGACAGATGAGCAGTGGGTTGAATGGGAGCCTCGAGCAAAGCTCTGCTTTCTGTCGTTGTGCTCCTATCCTACCAGACTAATGCCACTATTGATTTGGCGGAGGTGGAGCTCCACTTCTCTTGATTTCAAAGCTATCCTCCAACAACCTGTGCACAGCAAATGCTTCCCACCCTCGTCCTGCCTCAATCCTTAGTCTATAGTGGTCAACTGAAAATTTGAGCCCAGCCCAAGCAATTTAGAGATTTAGTGAAATCCTGCCTCAAAATCAGAAACAAAAAGTGATCTGGGGGTGTAGGTCAGTGTAAAGGCCCTGGGCTTGATCTCTAGAACCACAGTGAAGAAAGAAAGAGAGAAGGAAAGAAAGAAAGAAAGAAAGAAAGAAAGAAAGAAAGAAAGAAAGAAAGGAAGATTGATTCAGAAGTAAACCACACATTTTAAACTACTATTCTGAATAGCATGGTGAAATCTTACACATCCCAGCCTGCCCTATTGGGGACACATGAGGTGAACCATCTTTATGTATCACATCCTCCATTATATGTACGCTACTCACCCTATGGCAAGAGAGAAAAAGAGAGAAAGAAAAAAATATTCATATTTCATTTTAACTATAGTTCATGGTTATAACATTCTATTTTTCTGTTATTGTTAATCCATTATAATGCCTGATTTATTTATGGTAGAGATACATCATAGGAGAAAATGTAGTATTTGTAGGGTTTGACACTATCTGAGGTTTCAGGTATTCACTGGGGATCTTAGAACATGTCCTCTAGAAATATGAGGGACATTATGGTTTGGATATGGAATGTCCCTACAGCCTCCTGTGCTTAAGGTGATTGGACAGAGGGAGTTCACTGGGTTGAGTGGTAATTCATTAATTTCATGCTCTGTAAAGGAGCGGGTCCTGGTCCGAAGGGCGGGAGTCCCTAAAGCACTGAAGCTGTGCCTTGGAAGGGTACGTTCTTGCCTCGGCTTGTCCCCGTTCACTCTTTCCTGTCTTTTCGAGCGTCAAAGAGCTTTCCCCTCGGCTAGGCCTTCCATCACGCCCTCCCACCATTGCCAGCCGTCTGTGAATGGACCGAGAGCTTCTGAACCTGTGAACTAAAATAAACCATTCATCCTTTAGGTTTGTGAATATCAGGTTGTTATGCCTGTGACTGGTGACAGCTACCTCTATAAATTAAATCCTAACATGGAAGACATCTAAAAATATCGGCGGAAATATTTCTCTGGCTACCAAATGCCGTGAGTTCCACAGCTGAACCTACCGCCTCCCATGCTGCTGTGAATCTAGGCGTCCCACCCAAGGTCTGTCGCTCCGCCAGCCACCTGCACGCCTGCGTCTGCTCAGAGGTGCTCACCACAAAGCATGCGTCTGCCAAGCAGAAGCTACGGCCCCGGGGAGGAGGGAGGAGACGGCGACACAGGGACAGTTGTTACGGAGAGCCGGGCATGTTCTCCTGAGCATCCCAAAAGACCCTACCCTCTGGGCAGCCAGGTGCCTCCTCACCTGGCTACGGAACCCCTGGGGAGGAAGCACAGCTCCGCCTCTCAAGTTCCTCCTGCAGGCACGCCTCCTTCTGCAGAAATTAGACATGGGGCCAGGAAGAGCAGAAGTTAGTGTTTTTATTTTGAGTAAATCAATTGGCTAATCGGGGTGGGATTTTCCATCTGGGAGTTGAAAGGGCAAAAGGACAACAGTTAATTTTTCAAACCTTCACTTTAAAATATAACCCCCATGTTCGTGAGCCACATGTGACGCAGGGTCCAGGCGGAACGTCGAAAAGTGGTGTCAAGGCCAGAACACGCATATTTTAAAGTAACAGCAAGTAAATTAAGCCAATTAGGCATTCGATGCCAGGAATCTCCTTTTTTTCTCTTTCCTTTTATTCCAAGAGATCTTTTTTTTGCAAGACAGAACACACCCCCCCCCCTCTCAAATTTTTGCATTCATGTCCCTAATTCTTACCTTGATTGCTGTGTTACAAGAGATTGCATCTTCCACCCAGCCTTAATAAAGATAGGTGCTGAGTGGCCCTTGGAGCAAAATACCTGTCCTGTCAAAAGCTGGGCCAGATTCTAAATAGGGAACTGGGGTTTGGGGGTGTTGAGAGAGGGCTTCTTTAAAAACACATGTTCCACTCAATAGGGGACAGTACATTCTGTGCCCCAGGTAGAGGACAGTAAGGTCAAGGAAGATAGAGAAGCAAAAGCGTTCCTGGAAATGCTTATAAGGAAGTGTGCTAGATTAATTCAGGCTACATTTATGACTGTGTTATTACAGTACAGCTGCTAACGTGCTGGGTGGTCCTGGAGTACGTGACTCTTTCTTTCACTCAAGCGGATCCTCAAGCTGAGATCTTCAAACTGATCCGGGCTCTGGTATAGGGATAAGGGAGAGAGATGATTCCACCAGACCCCTGAGAAGATGGCAAAGATGTCCTGGAAGCCAGGCCCAGTGGCCTGTAAATACAGTACTCTGGAAGGTTGAGGCAGAGAGACAGTAAGTCCAAGACCAGCCTGGCAATTTAGTGATTTAGAAAGACCCTATCTCAAAATCAATAGTCAAAAAATGGGCATCATATACAACTCCATATGAAAGCAGTGGGCATGACCCCAGTACCACCCATCCACCCCCCCCCCCCCCCCCCCCCCCCCCCCCCCCCCACACACACACACACGTCCCGATAAGCAGGGACATGATCCACTAAATTTGGAAGGAGGCTTCTCAAACATTTCTGGCCATTACTCTTTGAGACTCAGCGTTACCGTGACCCTAGCCACTCCCACTGAACTCCACAGAAAGACACAGTGACAACGAGCAAGTAGAGAGCGACAAAATCAGCATGACGCTAGCGTCACACATAAATTGTGTGTTGTTTACTCCAGGAAAGATGAATATGAGCCCATACGTACTTGATTTTATTTTGCAAAACAATGTCTCATAAACTACACTAGCCCAGCGATTTCATTCCATTTACCTTGGCAATATGTTGCAAGTCATTTAAATAGAAGAAATTCACCGACAGGCCATCGCCCATGACGTACGGCTGCACAAGCTTGACAGTTGGGGGGTAATGTGTATAAATCTGTTTTAACATTAGGAGCAAAGATGATCTATACTCAAATGCCTTTGACTTAAATAAAACTTTTTAATTTAGCGGTCAATAATGCTATTAGTGGAAATGTGGAAACCTCTCTACTCTGTAGGGCTGGGCTACAGAGAACTCATCAAGCAATCAAGCAATGATTGACATAACTTATAAATTAAATATATAGGACAGGCAGTCTTTGGATATCATGATCTATTCAAGAGGTTGGTCACAGTGTGGCCTTCTTGAAAGACAGAAACACCAATGCTTTGTGTAGGTGCGCGCCGGCACCCCATGGGGCTGCCAACTGTACTGGCTCTGAAAACTGGGAGAAGAATCCACTGGAACTCCTTAATTTCCCTTCAGGAACTTCTAATTATACTAGCCCTTGTTAGTTTTCCTAAGCTACAAATAGGTGACCCTTAGTAATATGCAAACCTGAAAGTTGATGCATTTCACCTGTGAGAGCTCAATACAGGACACGGTTTCCATGAATGGGTGGTGTTTACCTTTCCATGTATGGAAAAGTAGACATCACTAAGGGTTAAATTAAATTAAGGCATAAATTAAGGGTTATGCGGGCTGGAGGAATGGTACAGTGGTTAAAGTGTTTGCCTAGCAAGCGCAAGGCCTTGCGTTTGATTCTCCAGTAATACATAAAGCTGGGTGTGGCTGCACACGCCTGTAATCCCAGAACTTGGGAGCCTGAGGCAGGAGGATTTCCAAGTCCAAAGCCAGCCTGGGCTCCATAGTGAGTTCAGGACCAGCCTGGACTACAGAGCAAGAGCTGCTTTGCAGAGCAAGATTCTCAAAATTTAATTAATTAATTAATTAAGGGTTGTGAAAGTTCAAAGAAGAGATACTTCTGCTGTGTAGAAGGTAGAAGACAGGAAAACAGGAATAGTAACTTGAAAGGAATGACCTTCTAGGAGAACAGTATCTCCTCCCCCCTCAAAAACAAAACAGTCTTGGAGACGAAATACACACACACACACACATACACACAGAAGAAAAAAATGAGTGGCTTTACTTGGCTCCACAAAGGTGTGTCCAAGAGGAAAGATCCGGCTAAAGCTTGGGCACGATGTAGTTTCAACTATTCTCAGTAAAGTAGTTGATTTGGAGTAGACACGAAGTAAGCAAATCAAAGATCTCAGTGAGTGAGTCCTGACGCTCTGTTTCAATGCATAGCTCAATACGCTGAAATTTTCCTGGGATTAAAATCAATAAATTTAGAATCAAGAGGATCAGGCTCAAATCCAGCGTCTCCCACATCCTGGCTGCGCGCCGTTGGGGGAAGGCAACAACCCATCCACACAGCCCCTAGAAACCTAGAGGAGATTTGTTCCGGGGTCCTCTCTGACTCCTCTGATACCCAAACCTACAGATGCTCAAGTCTCTTATATACAGTGGCAGCATATTTGCATATAACCTATGGCAACCCTCATATATATTTTAAATTATTTTTAGATCACAGCACCCAGTGGAATGTGAACGCCACGTGAATAGTGCTTAAACTGTATGGTTTAAATAATGGCAAAGAATGAAAACCTGTACATGTTCAGACACAATTGTTTCCTAAATAATTTTAATCTGCAGTTGGTTGAGTATATAGAAGGGGAATCTGTGGATACAGAGGAAGGTATGTCCTTTGTTTTCTCTTTAACCAACCACTTTGGAAGGTTTCAATGATGACTGAAGGACCTGAGTCATCGGAAAGCCTTCAGCAAACCCAAAGCTAATGCCAACGATACACATTCTCATGCCTATTTTGAAAAACCTCTAAGTAAAGAGGATCAGCAAGGCCCTTCCGAACATCTTGCTGGACGCGCACATCCCAGGTCTCGAAGAGCAAGACGTTGCGTGTAGCGAGTGCCTTTAACATGAGGCTCAGCCCCCACACTCTACGTCCCCCTGAAGCAAGTGCCCTTGCTTCCACAAAGCTCTCCAAGAAACTGCCCCACTGGCTCAGGGAACACATACGCCTTACCTTGCTTAATTTTTCAAGGAGGAAGGCCTCAATCAGAAGGACAGTGTTTCCAACAGCACTCTCTTACTTTATTACACTGGCCGTAGTTTCTAAACTGCGGATGTTCCTTAATCAAACCCCATGCTAGTATTCTTAAAAGCACCGAGAGCAAGGCAGTAAGGAGTTCTTTGCGGTGGTTCAGCCTTTCCCTCAGTGTCTAATAAAACCTCACGTATTTCCTACTGTCTCCCAAAATGAGTTCTAGCATTCTTCATATTCTCCTCACACAACCCTCCCTTAAAAAAGGGAGAAAGGAGGGAGAAGAAGGAGAGAGTGAGGGCAGGAAGAAAGAAAGGGGCAAAAAAAGCAGAAGAGAGCGAGTTAGACAGGAACACAGGCGGCCTGGTAGGGCGATTGCCGCTGCACCCCTGATCTATGCAGCAGAATGCTGGCAGGCCCTGGAGGCAGGTGTGGGCCCCCAGAAAGCCACAGAGACAGCACGACCGGTGTCCTGTTGGCCCCACGTTCCCTGCCTCAAGTGCACCTGAGGGTCGAGCCCTTGCATCTAATTGGACAGCTGGGTTGGTGGCTGTGGCCCGTCCTGCCAGCCGCCTCGTCGGCTGCAGTGACAGCTGTATCACTCCCCTGATGTGAGTGAGCGCTGAGGAGCGCTGACACGCGATCAACTTCCCTCTAATATCCTTCAACCAACCTGACAGTTGTCCGGCAGAGACTAGTCAGCTCAGCTGCCAGCTGCACCGAGGCATTGTGGGACAGCTTCCTAGGGAAAACAGGACGGAGAGACTTCAAATGAAGCTTTTGTTTTCTGCCAGGGGAGTGACTCAGAATCTAAGTAAATGCTGGGGCGATGGCAATCGCAGGAGACTGTGTTCAGGGCCTGGACAACCCCAGGTAACCAGAAACACTAGCACCTGCGAAGGGGTAATTCCATCTGCCCCGAAACTCGGTGCATCACCTAGTTGACTAAGAGATATGGCCCAGAGAAACACTTCACTTCAGAGACTTACAAGTTCAAGGCAATGCAAGTTAATCTTTCTTTTCTTTCTCTTTTCTCCTATTCTTACATATTTTTTTCCATCATCATGATAATATAGTTAAAGGGAAGACGATCACTGTCTCACATGATGCTAAGTTCAGAACCCTCAAAGTCTTAGGCAGAGCTGTGCCCAATGTTTCTGATGACAGCCAAAATCTAACGGCTTTAGGACACTGTGGAATCCCGTCTGTTAACACACAAGTCAACCCCTCCCCAGTCCTTTGGGGAGAAGAATGGGAGGCATGAGTTGCATCAGAGACTCTCTCATTTTGGGGAAGTAAAATCAGAGGTCACTTGTGACATTAAGGAAGCTTCTGGCATCTAGTGACTTTGTCATTCTTCCCTCTGGTTCTCATCCTCTCCTCCTCCCCACCGTATGGAAGAGCGTAAGACCAGCAGAGGAGCAAAGCCCAGCTACGTGGCCAGGATACCAGGGTGTCTCAGGGATCAGAACTCTTTGGGCAGCATCTCACAGACAGCGGGAAAGGCGAGGTGTCACCATACGGATGGATATGAGGTGTCTCAATAAACCCCACGCCAGAGTCCAGCTGTGCTTCAAGGACAAAGGGGGGCAGAGGTTCAAATGCACGGCAGCTGGCTCTTATCTCTACTTCTGCTGCGGGCCCTTCTACCTGTGCCTGTCACTAAATTCCCTCCGTGGTTAAAATTAAACAGCGCAAATGCCCAGCTCCTACCTTAAGCTTATACTCCAAAACTTTTAAAAAGAAAATACCAACTCCATTTATCAGTTACGCTTTTAAGACTCTTAAGGAGGCATGTCATTGGCCCAGCTTTATCACGTGCTCCTTGATGAACCATTCATCTGTGGCGAGGGTACGTATCGTGTGGGCCGACCATGGCGGCCTCCGTGGCGAGTGTATGGATGGGGAGGGTGGTGGTTTCAGGTGTTTCCAGATGAGGAAAGTAGTGGGCAAGAGAACTGTTAGCTGACTACTAGATGCCTGCACCAAAGAAGACTCTGGGAAGAAGTTAACTAAAGGTCATTTTATTAAATTTCATGTAGGATTTGGTCTGCTATTACCTTGAATGGGAGTTTAAGGTTGTGATGGTTTGCTGCTAGAATCCCTTCGCTTTGCTTCGCCTATGAGAAATAATTCAGAAATATTGCTCTGCGAAGCAGCCAGTGACATTGCTTTAAAAAATTCAGCTGGCACTCCAGGAGAAATAGCAAAAATGACTGGTTGGAGATCATAAAGCCAAGCCATCTTCGCACTGCCTGGAGCTGAACAAGAGGTCAAGTCTGCTTTCTCTGCAGCCCCTGGCGGCTTTCCATTCTGTCTTGGGCGCCCATGAAGGGCAGCCCCACTGATCGAGTGAACCCCGCAGATGGAGTGGAAGCAACCCCTGCGGTCAGCGGTTGCGGTGAGGGGGTCTCTGGGGACCTCAATGACATTTTGGCATGACTGCCTGAGGTGGCAAATATGAGCCTACAGACTGGGACTTCTCTTTGGCTGTTCCAATGCAGCCCTGGACAGGCTAGGGGGAGGAGGCAACTGGAGCTAATGTTCGATTAAAAGCAAGCTAACAGTGACCAGTACGCAGAGAAAAGAGGAAAGGGCCCAGGCTCAGAAGCTATGGCCAGCAACTTGGAAGATCTGGTCTCGAACCCAACGTGCGATATTTTCTTGACTTTTACCCGTTACTAAGATTCTCAGGACATCATCCTTAAATAGTACTGGTGATCAGTTCAAAATTACAGGCTTCCCATAAAAGTCTAATTTATGAACCGTCTGTTAGCTACTTGAATCACAACACCTTATCTGAATTAATTAATCTCTCTGAAGGGAAAAGGGTGCTTTCTCCTTAAATGTCAAGTTTGTGTCCGTCCGTTTTCTACATGGAAGAAAGCATCTTTTGATTAAAGTCAAAATTTCTCCCAGTTGGGGTTACCCAGCACCCAAGGGTTCTTCTGCACTGACACACGTGGACTTGGCATGTGCCTAATTACCCGACTCAAGTCCTTTCACTCCTAACCGAGCTCTGGCATGGCAGGAAAAAAAAATTAAAATCCTACTCAGAATATGCCTTTAACATTTCTGTGATGGGGTGGCCACCCACCAGCCTGCCAGCACGGGCCCACGGGACAGCGTGTGGCAGTTTGCATTCATCTCTGTGACGCACTGTGAGGCACTGTCAGGGGACAGGCTCTTGGCTATGCAGGAGGCTGGTGCTGCAATTAATGTCCTCTCCAGCCGTCCCATGTCCCATAGTGTTGTGCAGAACTCTGTTCCCTGCTCGGTCTGTCTGTATCTCCGGCTATTCCTGTGCCTCTGCCTTCTCCAGCCTTCCCTCCCCACTCTCTGTCCCCCCCCCAACCCCCCCAGTCTCTGGGTGCCAGCCTCCAGTCCTGGCAATATCTCCTGTCACTCAACCTCTGAGGCAGGAACTTCTCTGAATTCTCCTGACCCTAGACCCACAGACAGTTTTCAGTGACAGCTCTGTGATCCCGCGGGGCCTTGCGACTGTGATATTCTGAGAGCTCAGGGCTCCAAAGGGACCTCCAGGTGGGTGGCAGGACCTGAGAATCCAGCCCAACCCCCTTGGCATTCAGCAGGACGCAGGACTCTGCTTGCTACCAGTAGCCCCTGGCGGGAATGTGGGGGTGACAACCCTGCTGTCATTCTCTCCTCTGATGCCTTCCCCAAGTCACTTTATCCTTGTCCTTTCATGCATCAGTTTGAATTTGGATTCATTATAAATTGTCTTAATCCATTTTATATTGCTATAACAAAATACCTGAGGCAAGGTAATTTATTTTTAAAAGACATTGATGTCTTACAGTTCTGGAGACCAGAAGGTCTACGAACATGGCATCTGCGCCTTCTTAACATCTGTTGAGGGCTTTCTCACACGGAGAGACAGAGATAACTTGCCAGAGAGCTTCCTCTTATTAAAAAAAAAAGAAAGAAAGAAAAGAAAACCCACTCCCAGGCAGCCCATTTAGCACATAAATCAATGAATGGGGCCAAGTTTCTAACATGTGAAAGTGGGGGACACGTTCAAGCCATAGCCTACAAGGTGACATCTTTCTGAAAATAGATGATTCTTTCCTATTCACTTGTGTGACCACCTGCAACAACAAACAAACAAACAAACAAAAATGCATCCCAAGTTGAGGTTCAACGAGCATATTCTGCCTTTGATTAAGAATTGAGCCAGCGACAGTGGCCATGATGCTTAGGCAGAGGCCTGATTCGCATCCCCGTTTGGCCACTTATTTTCTGGGTAACTTTGGGCCAGAAACGTGGTGCCTTGTGTCTTAAAATAAAGTCACACTTCATGGGCCCGCTGCAAGAAAAATTCACAAGGTGTGTAGACTGGGGTGTGGCGCACAGCAATTGTTGCAGAAGCAGCTGTTGTTGTTTACAATACGTACAGTCATGTACATTTTCTCCTTTCAATAGTATGAGGGTTCTGTGAAATGGTTATCACTGGCCCAACTTGGTATCTGAGGACATCAAGAGTAGAGAGGTTCAAATATTTGGCCCAAATTTGCACCACTGTTGAATATCAAAACAGGACTTGAAGCTGAGTCCAGTGGCCCATTCTTTTTATTATTACTTTTCTTTTTCCCCTCTCTTTTCTTTCTTTGTGTGCACGCATGTGTGTGCATACATGAGTATGCATGTGTAGTTTCTGCATTTCTGTGTGTGTGTGTGTGTGCACGCATGTATGTGTAGTACTGGGGATTAAGCCAAGGGCTTTTACACTGAGCTACATTCCCACTCTATAATTTTGATTTTGAGACAGGATTCTACTAAGCTACTAAATTGCTCAGGCCGGGCTTGAACTCATAGTCTTCCTGCCTCAGCCTCCCATAGTGCGGGTACACCAAGCCTGGTGAATGCTCTTCAATCTCGCCCCACAGTGCACAGCACACTGCTGGCCAGAATGTGCTCAAGGAATATTTTCCAAATGTTGTTTAATTGCCTTGCTTCATTTGTATTCGCCCACCAACACCCAGTGGCTGGTCACTGAAGAAAAGGAGTAGGGTTGTTCTGCCAGGTGGGCACATCAGCCTTGGACCGAGGGTATTGGCCTTCCCATGAGAAGGCTTTCTGGCCTTGGCTGGGGGCTGGAAGAACCCTCCCAGGAGAGGAGGATAAGCATCCCCAGAACAGGTGTTGCTGGAAATTGCCCTTCCTTTTAAGGAGAGGTTAGAAGTCACATGGGGCACAGCCACTGGGTGGACACAGGACAGAAGAGGAGGTGGCAAACCCCCCAGATGGCCAACGTGCAAGGCATTAATCAAGATCACCCTGCAAATGTATACCTAAATCCTACCTTTGTTCATGCTTCCAGAATCTGCCACCTGCTGCCATTTGAAAAGTTCCCATCACCTACCGGCCTCTCAGTCATCTTTACTCTCCCCCATGGCAGCTGAAATGCTCTTAAAATGCAAATATGGTCATGATGTCCCACCCGTCCCTAACCCTACAATGTAATATGCTAAGCTTATGACAGGGTTGCACCCCACACACCCACTGTAGCTTGAAAATAGCATGAGTTGGAAGTACCATGATATACCTAGCCTCCAAACACCATAGCTCATTGCAGCCTACCTTAAACATGCCAAACAGACATTAGCCGACATGAGGCAAAACAAGCTAGTATAAAGATGATCATGAAATGTGGAATACCACATGTCATTTACTGAGTATGTGTGTTCAGCATGCTGGCAACACAGTCCAATCTTGGTTGTGCATACGTTTCTTCCTCCGTCGTCAGATGGCTTGCAGGGGTGCACTTGCTGCCAATTTCCTTCATCTCTGGAGAGTTCTGTACCGTATCTCATGGGTCAGGGGAAAGCCCTAAGCTAAAGATCTGAAGGATGTGTAGTTTCCACTGGCTGTCTATTGTTTTTGTGGCATCGTGAAGACAAGAGTCATGAGTCCGCACGTTATTACAAATCCAGGCCATCCGTGTTTCTGTTGGCTCATGATGAACTCAGTCACTTTCCGTGGCCTGGCCTGTCTCCAGCTCCTGCCTCATGTCTTGGTCACCTGGCTCAGCCGTCAGCTTTCTACTTCACCTATAGACCACCAAGCACCTCTCTTTAGCCAAGATTGGTACCTGCCGTTGGGATTTCCTGGAATAGGACTTATTCTCAAACTCAAGGTCATCTGGATTTTAGAAAACATACCCATCCTCAAAGACACTACCGCCAGCCACGTCATGCTAAAAGACACCCGAGCCCTTTCCCCTTCCCACTATGGTCTTACCTACTGGCTCCATTCTACTTTTAGCCATAGGCTAAGATCATGTTTATAGGTTTTACCCACTCACACATGCAAACTCTTTGATGGCAGAGTAAAGGCTTTCTTATTAATTTTTGCCACCCAACACCAAAATAGTAAAGGTGAATATGCTCCCTAAACATTTCTTGATGCATGAATCAGACTTTAATCTGGAATTTATGTGCCCAACTCTTGGCTCTGTTTTTTGGGGAAACTAAATATAATTGTGTCTCAAATCCTGCCCCTGGGAAGCTTCTAGTCTGGTTATTAAACAAGACCCTCACCAGATAGTGGTGGGAAATATCAAGACATCAGAAGAGAGAGTTGACTATGTGTAGTGGGAAGACTTACAGGGCAGGGAGGAAGTGGCCTTTCTACAACATCTTGGGGAAGTGGGCTAAGGATGGGATAAGGGATGGAGGCATTGCAGAACTAGAGAGGAGATGCTTAGAATGCCCAGCAGAGGACACATGCCAAAGGCCTGGGTGGATGTAGAGAGGATGAGAGGAGGGGACATTGAAGAGATCTCCTGAGAGCAGAGGAAGCACTTGCTTCGTTGATGCTAAGTAACTGTTTTAACTTAGTTTCTCAGTTTCTTTCTACACTTTCTGTAAGTTAACTCCACCCACCCGTGATGGAATGTACACTGGCTTGGCTTGCTTCCCTCCATCCCTTTCCAGCTTTTGGAGAATTACTGGTCAAAGGCAATAGAACCAACAACCAATGATTTGCACTGGTGTTTTTTGCTGTGCCCAGAGAGTCACTTGGCTAGAACAGGCCCCAGCAGATTTGGAGGGTTTTTAGGGTGAGAACCAGCAATTTGGATCCCCCGTGTTCTAGTACATATGACTTTAGATTCTCTCAGTAAGAATTAGAAAACTGTTGATTCTGGAAGCAGCTTGCGTCCTCTCTCCTTACCCTCTTGGAGGGCTACAGAAAGAAATCTCTCTTGGAGACACACTGAGTTCTGGATGGAGACACCCAATTCTCACTCCGATCAGACTGTCTGCCTCAGCTTTCTTTGCCTGGCTTTATGGATTGGCAAATACTCTCATTAGCTTTTATCCCCTCCTCCCAAAATAAAAACCCTTAGCCCTTTGCTCATGAAGCTCTGCCCTCTTTTGCCACTTTAGGTGCCCAATATACTTACAGTGGCTACTGTAACAAATTACTATAAACCTTGTAGTTAAAAAACACAATCTATTCTGTCATAGATCTGAAGCTGGGTTTCCGAAGGGAGGGAGCTCGCCCTAAGCAAGCGCGCTTCCTGCCCCTTCCTGCCCTTTGTGGCTCTAGGTGACCCTTGACTCGTGCTTCCGTAACTCCAGTCTCCGCTTTCACTTTCGTGAGAAACTAGGACCGTGGCCCACAGAAACAAGGTAGCTTTTTACCAATTTGCTGGGGACATTATACTTCCCTGGTTATTGACATTCATATGATGTTTTGATCACTGTCCTTCAAATACACACCCTTTCAACCCTCTTTATTACACTAGGAATATTACTAGAAATTGAGTCCCCTGGAGCATAGCTTCGCATGGTTTGCCACAAAGAAAAAAAAGAAACCGCAGCAGAGGAAAGTCAGCACATAGAAGACGTATGTCTCCAATTTTCCTCTGAGATTAAATAAACTCTGTCATTTCATGAGCATGTGTCCATTCCCTCCCCTCCTATCTCTAGCCTAACATCAGACCAGGCACAGTTCGGCATTAAAGACAGAGTGGTCAAAGTCTCTCACTGGACACAACATGGCCTGAGGACAACGGGAATTACAGAGCAAGCTCTCAGGTGCCTTTGGGTTCTTCTCTCTGCTCTATTGCTTGCTGACAGAGACACTTCAAAAGGTTCCTCTGTATCTTGAAGCTTCAGCCTCCTTAGCTCTAAAATGATGATTAGACTAGAAGAGGGACTGGCAAGTTATGGGCTTACCAGCCAGATCTAGTTGACCACCCGTTTTATGAGTAGAATTTTATTGTAACACAACCACACCCATTTGTACACACATCGTCTGAGACGGCGTCCATGATACAACAACGGAAGTCACAACAGATATGGAATGGTTCATAAAATAGAAAATATTTGATCCTTTGTAGAAAAAAATACTTCGTCAGCATTATGGTTGGATTTGGAATGACCCCCAAAGCCTCCTGTTTGGAAGGTGATTCAGTCATGGGAGTTAATCCATTGTTTTCCTGTGCCTTTAAGAGGCGGGGCTAGGTTGGGGCTTGACCTGGAAGGGGTGGGTCCAGAACATGACCTGGAAGGGCATACAGTAGCTCTGCCCTTCCCCTGGCACTCGGCTTCCTGTCTTGTCACGCCGTGAACAGCTCCTCTCTGACAAAGGCTCTGCCAAGTTCTCTACCACTTCCAACCACCCATGAGATGAACTAAGAGCTTCTAAAACTGTGAGCTAAAATAAACCTTTCCTTTCTGGAGCGGTGGATGCTAGGAATTGTATGCCAGCAAGATAAAAGTAGCTAAAACAGCCATTTTCTAGACCAGCATTGGGCTCTCAGGACCCACTCAGCTGTGTTACTTTGTGATTCTCTCTGTGGACCCCAGCTTCCCTGGAGGGCTGCCTAAAATCTGAAGGCACCCTGAGGAGGTAGCTGTGGAGGAGGGGGAGAGCTGAGGTATTGTGCTATCAGCCCCACCGCTTAAGTGTTGTGACCTCCTTGGCCAGTTTCTGTGTACACTGTGCGCCCACATCTTTAAGCTTCCAAGGGTCAGGAAATCAGCCCCTTGGAAAATCCTGCTCTTTTAGTCCCTACCCCTCCAATGGGAAGGAAAACAGAAAGCCAGTGGACTTGTGGGTCTTCTTAAAGCTTTGAGATCTTGGGAAATCTCGTGGGTTCTCACCTACCCGCACGCCCCAGGCAGCTGAGGCCCAGCCATTTCCCCCAGGCCTCTGTCACTGCCCAGATGAGAACAGGTCATGGCTCTCGCGGCAGGCCTCTATCGCCTCCATTCTCCTCTCTTGTTTGTTAAACAAATCCTGATCTGCCTTTTTAGGCTGCTCTTGAATTTTATGGCAACGTATAATAAACATCTGACTGCTTTTATTTCTATTTAACTTTTATCTTGAATGTCTCTGCTGTTTCAAACCAAATATTTATAGCATCACACAGCCTCCGCAATTCCATTCCTCACCGATCCTGTCACTCCCCCCTGCTCACGCTCACCAACCCGTTAGAGTCCGGGGAAAGTGGGGTAAGTGATAATCTTTTCCTCTACAGGGCTCTCAGCTTTCAGGGCTCAGTTCTCAGTCTCTGAGTGAACCGAGGGCTTCCCAGCCACCCATGCCCACAGCTCAGCCGGGCCATCTCCAGGACACTCAGAGACTTCCTGTGCTTTGCATCCTTACAGCTCTGGTCACGTGGCGCCCCCTTCCTGCCCCAGAGGACACCTCACTGCAACCCCTATGGAACAGACTCAGGACTCGTGCTAGTCAGCTTTCTACCCCTGTGACACAATACATGAAAAAATCAAATTAGGGGCAGAAATATTCTAATTTTGGCTCACGGTTTCAGAGGTTTCAGTTCACGGTCAGCTGAATCCATTGCTTTTAGGCTTTTGGCAAGGTAGAAATATAGAAAATGGTGAGGCAGAAGAAAACTACTCGCTTCATAGTAGCCGTGGAGAAGGGAGAGAAAGAGGGGGAAGGCACAGAGGAAGGGATGAGGATGAGTATGTCCTTCAGATCCACACCCCCAGTAACCTGCCTCGTCCAATAAGTCCCTACCTCATGACAAGCCCGTAAAGTTATGAGCCCCACAGCATAAGTGAGTTATGAGCTCATCGGTAGACTACTCCAGTGATGTAGTTTGAGCCCATATCATCCAATCACTTCCCAGAAGCCTATTTCTAAACACTGCTATATCAGAGACCAAGCCCCAAACCCGAAAGCACTGGATGATACATCTAATTCTCTTTGTTTCTGAGGTCTCTTCTCCTTGTCGCCCCAGCAGAACCCAGGTCTTTCCCAGTGCTTGGAAGTCTGGCTCTTGTTCCCAGTTCTCCGACCCATCAGACGTGCTCTCGCATCACTGTAAACCTTGTTTTCTTCTAGGCTCTTTGGTCCTTAACAGATTTATGCTATCATCACTATAATAAATGCCTAAGGTACTTTATTTATAAAACTAGAACCTTTATTTTGGCTCGCAGTTTTCTAGGTGTCAATTCATGATTGGTTGGCACTGTTGTTCTTAAATCTATAGAAGATACTTCATCGTGGGAGTAGCTGACAGAGGACAGCTGCTCACTTCATTTCTGGGAAACAAAAGAAAGAGGAAGAGGAAGATCCAGGATACCACTTAACTCCCTTCAAGAACATATCACAATTACCTAACTAGCTTCCACTAAGCCCCACCTCTGAAAGGTTTCTTCACGCCCAGTGGTGCCAAGTGACAGATTATGCCCTCAACACATGGACCTTTGCAGGACAGTCTAGATCCAAACTACAAGAGAATTCAGAAGGCCCACCGCAGAATGTTCTCACAAGTCTAGGAGGCCTTATGCTTTGGAGCGAGGCATGGGGAAAGTTGACACTCTGGACATAGAGTCTATAAACCTCCTTTCCCAGTGTGAGCCTTGGTTTCTGTCTGCAAAATGGGAATCAGCCCGTGTGTGTCAGCAACTCTTAAAAGTGCATTGAGAGCCCCGAGAAAGGAGTAAAAACTTGCTTTGAGCATTGCACTCTCTGTCCCATGATGACAAGTCCAAGCGTGGGTCCATCAAGGAAAGTCAGCAGGATGTGTCTCATCTTCCAGGATTCATGAACCTCCAGGGCTAGAGACGTCTTCTTTGATCTCCTGAGCAGGCTGCTCTCTTCCCATCTGCCTCACTCAACTCTCTGGGTTCTACACATTTGGCCGTGCTGATGAATCAGCCTCCTTGCCAGTCCTTGCTCGTCCCTTACTCCTCAGGGGACTCACTGCTCCAGGTGAGCTCACTTGTGGACTCTTACGCTGCAGAAAACGCTTGACAGAAAACCAACTTGCTCTTTCTTCCCACTGTGCCTTGCACCTGGCCAAGGATGCACATTAAAGCTCTCTGGTTACCCCCGGGGACGCCTCACAAAGATTTTGGTAGAAATTTTTTATTTGGTTGTGCAAACCTTATGATATATTTAACCCAGTCTGAGACAAGGTATGTACTGCAGCCACACATATGATACAGACCTAGCATCTTAACTTGAAATCCAAAATGCCTCCAAATCTGAAAACGTTGAGGGCTACTATGATTTCATGAGTGGAAAGTTCCACACCAGAAAACTTTGTCTTATATACAAAATTATTTTTAAAATAGTATGTACAATTACCTTCAGGTTATGTGGAGGAGGTGTACATAAAACACAAATGAATTTTTTTATCTAGACGTGGGCCTCATCCCCAAGACATCTAATTTCTTATAAGCAAATATGCCCAAATTGAAAATATTGAAGTTTGAAGCACTTCTAGTCCCATCATTTCAGATAGGTGATTCAACCTGTACCTCAGAGTCTTAGAATTTGGGTGAGCACTCTCATGTTTTCTCGTCTTTCAGCTTCGTAGACACGGGGTCACAAAGGCATTTTTCTCCAACCCCACTGAAAAGTCATTGCTGTGGACTAAATATTAGGTTTTTTCCTCAAAATTCGTATGTTGGAATGCGGTCCTCAAATGAAGTGATATC
This sequence comes from Ctenodactylus gundi, assembly GCA_004027205.1. Taxonomy (NCBI): domain Eukaryota; kingdom Metazoa; phylum Chordata; class Mammalia; order Rodentia; family Ctenodactylidae; genus Ctenodactylus; species Ctenodactylus gundi. The sequence continues at coordinate 411,402 of PVKB01001412.1, forward strand.
AGGAGATCAGGTCTTGGGAGGTGATTAGGTCAGGAGAATATAGTTCTATTATGGATGGCCATGATATATCCCCCCATATCTCATTGTATTGAAGGGGCTGTTGCTGATGGGCTCTTAGCCTGTGATTGAATTCTGAGAGCTCTAATTCCATCAGTGGATTAACCCACTGATGACATCACAACGTGATGGCACCCCTGGGAGGTGATGGAAACAGAAGGTGAGGCCCAGGGAGCGTGTGACCTTGGCAGCTACGTCTGATTCCCAACCCCTTTCTCTCTGGCTCTTTCCTCAGTGACTTTGAGGCTGCCAAGAGGCGGGAGCTTTCCTCAGCAACATTTCTTCATGATGCTGATTCTGTTTTGACACAGGTCTAGAACAAAGGAGCCAGTGGATCACGGACAGAGACCTCTGACATCATGAGTCAAAATAAATCTTGCCTTTCCCGAGTTATTGTTCTTGGGAATTTGGTTACAGTGACGAAAAGCTGACGTCTACAAGTTCTCATACAGTGTATTAGTGGGTTTTTTTTTTCTTTTTTTTTTTGAGACAGGGTCTCACTCTGTTGCCCAAGCTAGTCCTGAACTCTCTATGGAGTTGAGGCTGGCCTTGAACTCGCAGCAATCCTCCTGTCTCAGCCTCCCAAGTGCTGGGATTGCAGGCATGCGCTACAACACCTGGTTTATGTGGTACTGGGGAATCGAACTCGGGTACTTAGCACTTGCATAAGTGTTTGCTAGGCAAATGCTTTAACCGCTGAGCCATTCTTCTAGTCCAATATCAGTGTTCTTAAGAATGGGATATTGGGAACCTCTCTTATTTTTTTTTTTATCACATAAGGACACATTTCTACAACATAAGAGGGGACCATCACCAGAAACTGGACCACCATCGTACTCTGATCTTGGCTACTGTGATGGTTGGAGAGATGATGTCAACTTGAGGCAATCAGGAACCACACCTGGGTTAGGGTTTAGGAACCACACCTGGATTAGAGTGTGAGTGATTTGTGGGCCGGCCAATGAGGGAAGAGCACCCACCCGGACGTGGGGGGCCCAACTGGGAACTTGAGCTGTATAAAAGGAAGGAAGAAGAAAAGCTGTTAACAGCTTTTATCTCTGGGGAGAGACTGGGCTCCATGGGACTTGGCTTCTTGTTTGTGATGTTGGAAGAAGCTACCTCCACCTCTACCTCTGCCGTGTACTTCCATTGCTGCAGGCCACCCCTGAGTGGACTGTGACCTTCTGAAACTGTGAGCCAAAATACACCTTTCCTTCCCTAAATTTGTGGATGTCGGGTGTTGACTCACAGCAATGAAAAAGTCTTGAAGACAGACATCTCATCTCCAGAACTGTGTGAACTAAGTCTCAGATGCTTCGTGGTAACAAGCTCAATAGACTAAGGTGGCCGCCTTCCGTCTGCTCTAGGGATTCCCAAACACCAGAACTGGGACACTACAAACAAGTTCTCACTGGTGGTGCTAGTCTGGGCCACTCACACGTGTAAGTCATAGAACCCAGCACCATCCGGACAGAGAGAAAAAAAGTGGATGTACTTGCTCACCTAACTGAAAAAAGCCAAGAATCACTTAGTTTTAAACACAGTTGAATCCAGGAACTCAAGTGATGCTAACAAACTGGGGGCCGGATGTGGAGCAAAAGAATCTGCATACTTTTTTGGTGGGAGAAAAAAATAGCAAAAACACTTTGATACATTGCTGGACATTACCTACTGATACCAAACAAATACACATCCTACCCGAAACACTTCTCTTTTTAGATCAGTGCCCAACAGAAATGAATGCTCGTATTCACCAGATGTGTGTGTTTAAAGTAGCATTATTTATTTTAATACCGAACACCAGAGACAATCCAAATGGCCATAAACAGGAGAAGAGCTAGATAAAATGAATTTTATTTACACAAAGAAGTACTATACAGCGATACAAAAGAAAGCATCACTGAGACACCACGTTACACGGATGAGACGCAGAATCAAACACGAGTGAGAGGACCCAGGCATAAATAGTAATGCTTCAGATGAGTGGTTTTATTTATACAAAATTCAAAAATAGCATTTATCATTGGGGCTGTTTCACTGGAAGGAGACGCAGGGGAAGCTTCTAGAGTGCTAAAATGTTTTCTATCTTGGTCTGGGTGGTGGTTCACAGGTGTATGATTATGTAAAACTGCATTGAGCTATGCAATTAAGATTTTTGCACTTTCTTGTATGTAAATTATGCTGCAATAAAAATAGCTCAAGAATAATTATGAAAAAGAAAGAAAGCAAGTTACATTTTTCTATCTCGTGAATCTACTTTACTCTTGAAGGATGGAAAGCTTCCACACAAGGGCAGTGACCATCCGTAGCTCAGAGACCTCCACTGTATCAACTGTGGGCATAGGGAGAGAGTTTTTTCCAAGGGACCACATCAGTGACTTTCTTTGGCCCGAATTTCCTGACCAGCATAGGATCACAGGGCCGTCCTGGAGGTGGGAGTTTCGATAAAGGACATATACTCCAGCCGTAGGAGTAAGGGAGAGGCGAGTATAAGTTCTCAAGAGACAAATGGTAGGTGCAACTCTCACAGGAAGAGTTAATAGATGTCTGAAAGGCACTTTCCCATGACAAAGGAAAAACACAGAGACGGTACAAATATGTGTTTGTATATGAATGAGCACGTGGGCTTGTGTATGAATGTGCACAAACGTCTCCCTGCACACTACTGATATGGTGGGGGTCAGTTTCTACATTAAAAGCCTCCTCCAGAGATCCTTTAGGCAGGAAGGACTGGCCCTTATGAAGCTTTGTAAATCTCAAGCTGATCAGTCACCATCTCAGCACTCATCAGAGATTGTCTCAGCAAAAAACAGCTGCCTGTCCCAGGTCTTGCCTTATCCCACAAAGCAGATGTGTGCAAGGACACACTGACACCTGCAAAGAATATCTCAGGAACATTCTGAGTCTGTTGTAGCTAAGGTAAGCACAAGCTGTCTCTCTGCTCCCCCGTCTCCTTCCCATTCTCACAGGGGCGATCCCAGGAGCATCACCCACAGATTTTCTTCACAGCCACCTTCGCCCCGAGCCGGCTTCCCAGGGAACCCAGCCTGCAACAGAGGCCAGCTGTCTTTTCTTGCTCTGGCCTGTCCTTGTCCTTCATTCTGTGAGTGCACATCGGCTACTTTGGGTAAGAAAGGTCTCTGTGCTGTGAAGTGTGGCAAAATCAGGTAAGAGTTCGTGTTATTTTTCTGTATTCTTTACTAGGAACCGGAGCCACTGGCCACCCGAGGGTGCTCTCCAGGCTTCCCTTGAAACTTCACTGGAGCATCAGATTTTAAGTTCGGAAACAGGAGGGAAAATACACGTCTTCTCAGTCTGTTCTCTGTCTCAAGAGCAACTCGATGAAGTCCAAGTGCGTAGGAACCTTCTACGTGCTCATATAAACTGTGGGTCAGGTCCAGTGTCACGATCTAGCTACCCACGAAGTGCGCTTTCTCCGAAAGAGGCATTTGTAGTGACATTTCCTCTTTACAACTCATTTTCACCTGCTTAGCGTTCACTTCCCTTTTTTGGGGGAAGAGAACGCCTCAAAATTCATTTGCGGTACACCCTTTCTGTTCTCTGAGTGCTTATGTCTAGGAGGCATGTACCTTCGTTCCCTTCCTGTTTCAGAGAAAGGATGTGAGCGAGGACAGTAATAAGCACAACATCATCAAAGCTGCAGTGATTAGCTCAGCGATAAGCACATCACCTGCCTGGGCCAATGAGACTATAGCCTAGGACTTACTTTGTGGTGCTATTGAGAATAAGAAGCATCCGTATTAGCCTCTTATATGCAGCTGTAATACAGTATCTGAGACTGGGTAATTTTTAAAGAATGGAAATTTGTTTCTTACAGTTTTGGAATCTGGAAAGTTGAAGATGAAGTCACCAATGTGTGACGAGAGCCTTCCTGTTGCATCATTCCCTTGTAAGTGGCCTCACTCACAAGTTTTGGGTATAAAGACCCTAATCTGCCCACAAGGAAGGATTCCCCGTGGCCTATTCACCACTTGGCGGCGTCATCTTTTGATACCGTCACATCAGCAGGACTTGAAGTTGGAGGAGGACATGTTCAAATCAGAGCGATCTTTGTTCCACCGTGATTGCCGTGAGGACACTTGAGGCTCACCGCTACCATGACACCAAGGGGAAGTAAGGAAAACCAAGAGGTAGAGAGAGGAGGGGCTAATCCAGAGAGAGCTGGAGACATTTGTGCTGTGGTATTCATATCCAGCCATACCTGAGGCCTTGCCCACCTCCACACTCTGCGTATGGGAGCTGATAAATGCCTTTTTCTTCTTCAGAGGCAATTTGCATTAAATCGCTCTCACTTGCATATGAAAGGGTCCCAATTGTTACAGAATCTCTGAATATAAGTGATGAGAGGAACTTGGATTTGCTCCAGTAATAAATATGAAATGAAATAATTTGTATCCACCGAAACTTATAACAGCTTAAAACCCGAAGTCACAGCTGAGGGTCCTCCTCTCCGGGACAGGGTGTCCAGGCATGGCTCTTAATGCCTGCAGGGTTCCCTTGGTTCACAGTCTCTCCGCTTTAGGCTTGTATTCTTAAACTCTGTCCTTGATCACTGTTTGGCTTTCAGACAGGGGTCAACAAAATACAACCCACAGGCGAAATCTGGCCTGCCACCTGTTTTGATATGCCTCTTGAGCTAAGAATGGTTTTTATACTTTGGAAGGAAAAAAGAAGATTAATATTTTGTAGCTTGTAAAAGTTACATTAAATCCATATTTCCGCGTCCATAAATAAAGTTTTATTGGAACACAGCCATGCTCATTTGTTTATGTATTGTCTGGGGTTGCTTTCACACTATAGCAGCAAGGTTGAGTAGTTGTGACAGAGACTGTATGGCCTACGAAGTCTAAAATATTTACTGTTTAGCCCTTTACAGGAGAAGTTTGCTAAGCACCACAGAAAGTCTCCGGAGGTGTGATCTTCACAGCTTAATATCTAACTTTGCGACACTGAATCGCTGACAATAAAAAGTATTTCCCTTTATCCAATGTACATCGTTTCCCAATTTTTAGATGGCAAGTATTTCAGGAGGTGGGAGCATTTTCAATAAGTTCCTAGGACAGAGCTCTGAGCCATGCAGTATTCCTGAAACAAGGCTTTGCTAAGTTAAAAAAAAAATGAAATGTTAAATTTGGCTACTGATCACTTCGAATCCGAAGGAAAAATAATCCTAGAAAATGTGAGGTTGTCATTATTTTTTAAATGAGGTCTACCCAGTTCTTTTGAGAATGGAATCGTGTAGGCTTCAAGGCATGTGAGCTACAAGGCATGTGCCATCCGTGTCCGAGTTTGCTCTCCCAGCAGGCTGCTGTTTGGCTTGGAATCTGACTCCTAGGTAGATGCTTGGACTTTAGTCCCAGACAGCAGGTCACAGAAATGTTTGGTGCTTTAGTTCCTTTGTCTGCAAGATGGAGTAATAAGAGTTTACCACCTGGGAGTTATGAGGATTAAATACGTTAACACTCAAATACAAATACTCTGAACTATTAGCTTTTCTTATCATCCCTCACGCAGTGTGTAAGAAAAGAGTTTGAATGACTTTTATTGCTCTTATTTTGTGATGTAGAAGCTGTGGGAAGAGGAGCTCACCCCACTGACAGAGTAATTCCCCAGACAAACAAATCATGGACCATGGTTAGGAGGTGATGTTCCGTCAGGTTAGAAGATCTTGTTCCATCTGCTGGTCTGGAGCACGAGAGAGGAAGTAGGAAGTGTTCGTGCTGTGTAATCTACAGCTGTCAAACCTTCTAAGTCCTTGCCAACTCAGAGGTATCTAATCACAAAAATTGCTCTTTTTAGAAATCCCAGTGACCTCTATGCCCTGAAATCTAATGATCTGCTGTCTGTGTTTTACTTGATTGCTCAACGACATTTGAAAGAATTGTTGACGTCTCCTTTCCACATGTGGCTTAGTGCGCTGACCTTACTTGTGTCAACCTTAGTGTCCCTTTGCTGGTCCTTTTTCTTTCTCTGCCCAGCCTCTTCACACTGTAGCACGGCAGTACTATCTCTTCTCCTTCTGAGTTTCTGACCAATCTGCATCCACTCTTAAATTCCAGATCTTTATGACCAACTGCCTCTTTGTACGTATCTTAGGCATCTAAGACTGGTCATATGTAAAATCCAACTCTTGCTTTATTCTCTCAGAACTTCATCTGTTGTGTCTTTTACCATTTTAGCAAATGACCCTCAGTAGAGTACTTGAGAGAAAAGAGGAATTGAGGATTCCTGTGTAGGTTAGCTTTCTATTACTGTGGCAAAATGCTCGAGAAACTCAGTTTATAAGAAAGCCTCACGTTGGCTCATGGCTTTAGAGGTTTCAATCCCTGGTTGCTAAGCTTGTTTGCTTTTGGCCTTGTGGTGAGGCAGAACACTGTGGTCGAAGTCTGTAATAGAGGAAAGCCATGGCAACGGGAAGAAAAGATAGAAAACTTAGATCAGGTCCCCAATATCCCCACCGAAGGCCAGCCCCCCACCCCTTGCCAGTGACATTACTTCGTTATACTAGACCCCACCTCTTAAAAGTTGCAGCACGTCCTGATAGCACTATAGGCTGCTTTATAGGACTTTCATGAAATGCTTCATATCCAAATCATAATGGGGGATAATTCTAAAGTTTATAACTAAACAACATGGCAAATGCCATGTGCAATGCTTTTTTTCCTAAGCTCTGTTGTCAGCCTCCATTAGGTGGAGGTACAGATGTGGATGTGGGTAGACGCACGCATATGAACACAAAAACAGGTTTGCTAATGATTCGTCTATCCCCCCCCCACCCCCCCGCCCACAGAAATATAGTCCCTGAACGCAGGATGTGTATTGCCTGTCCTGAGAAATCACAATGACTATAAGGGACAGATACATAATAAATACATAACATCTCTCAAGGACTCAATAACCTTGTAATATAAGAATGGCCTTGGCTGGGTAGGGGGAGGGACAAAAGGAAAGTGGGAAAGTCCTTGTCACCTTGACAAGATACGTAAGAGCACAAAATGCTCAACTTCATTGTAAACCTTAAATTTTGTGCTTATTCATATCAATAAAATGAAAAAAACAAAGTAAGTCTTTCCTGAACCACAAAAGAAAGAGGTATGAAACTCAGAACTCTAGAAAAACATATTTTTAAAACACATCTCTGGTCCAAGGCAACGGTTTTTCACATATTTCACATGTTTTTACTCTATCCTGAAACAGAGAAACTGACAGGTGATGGATAGACAGATAGATAATTTAATTGGTTTGAATGACAGATAATTCTTTGGCTACTCTTTTTTCATCCCTCGGACACAATACTGGACACCCACGACTTAAAGGAGAAAAGGTGCACAGTAGTTCACATTTCTAAGGTCTTCATTTGTCCGTGGTTGTCTGGCAACGGCAAAAGTGCTTAGTGAAGGGCCTATACTCAGGAAAGCTGTTCACAGCTCAGCAAGGCAGCAAGTAGAAAGTGAGAAGAATTCAGAGGGAAGAACATGTACCTCTCCATATTAGGTTCCCAGTGACTCCTCCATCCAATCAGAACACAAAATCCCCGGTGGATTAATCCACTTGGTGCAATTAACTACCGTGAAAGAATTGCCTTCTGTCTCAGCTACTTTATCGCTGCAGTGACAAAACACCCAACATCCACAATTTAAGAGAGGTAAGATTTATTTAGTTCACAGTTTCAGAAGGTTGCACAGAGTCTGATTGTGGAGCAGTCAGCGACGGTGGAGGTACATGGCAGAGAAAAATGCTGGAAAGCTGCTCACCCCGCTCCAGACAGAAGCCAAAGTGAAGTAGCAGCAACCAGATGAGCTTTCCCAGGAAGAAACCGCAACAGCGTTGCTTCTTCCATCCTGTTATGCAGTTGAGAGCTTCCAGCTGCTCCACAGGGTCAGTGCCCACAGGGTCAGTGCCCACAGGGTCAGTGCCCTTCCCCTCATTTCCTGATCCACAAGTCAATAGCAAACTCCTGAACTGTCTGGCCCGAGCAACCTCCAATATCCACAAGTTGATAAAATCCCTCCAGGTCAAACTCCAAGTATCCACCCCTCTCTGCCAAGCTCTGACTCGCAGTAACACACAGTTCCAAATGCATGAGGCCCTTGGGGGACACTCAAGATCCAAACTATAGCACCTTCCAAATACATGAGGCTTCAGGAAGTACATTCTAGACCAGACCCAAACCATAATAAATACCTAAATGAATGCTTTTTTTTAAAACTATGCTAAATGACCACGTTTGTTTTCAGAATTGATTTACTTGCTATTGGGTACCAGGTAGATACAGCCAAGCCATCAAAACTTGCTTCCAAAGTGTAGGAAGAGAGTGGGCTTCTTTGAGTGGTCAGCAAATATTACTCCTACTGTTTAACTATGCCACTATGCCCTAGGGCCATATGAGAAGTCATGACCATTGACTGCCCACAGTCATGGAGTGTCAAGTCTACCGGGCATCCAGACTGGAAAAAAAGAAGCAATACTCAATTCACAGGCCACAAGCTCTTCTACATAGGATATATTAGGGTATGCATGAAAAAAAGCTAGTAGAACTAAATAACAGGTTGTTAGGCTGAAAGGGCTTTGCAAAAGAGAGCTATGCTTCTACAGACTAACCATGAACAGTGGAAACTGGGATTTCAAAAATACCACACACAACAGTATTAAAAACATTAAATCCTTTTGATAAATAGGACAAGGAATGTGAGGAGCTTGAACACGGACAACCAAATGGGGTGAGAGAAATTAAAGAAGACCCTAAGTAAATGAAGAGGTACAGATGCCATTCACAGGTGGGAAGAGTCAATGTTATTAAGGTATCAGTTCCCCCCCACATTTGTGCAATGGCTCAATCAATCAAGATCTTAGCAAGCTACGTGTAGGAATTAAAACATTGATTTCAAAATTCATATAGGAATACAAAGGACCAGGAGTAGACAAACTATTTTGGAAAAGAAGAAATGATGTAGGCTTTTTTTTTTTTTGTCACTGTGACTCAATATCCCACATCCAAAACGTTGGGAGGAAAGATTTATTGTAGCTCCCAGTTTCAGAAGGTCTCGGTCTATTCATGGGTAAGAAGCTGGAAAATGGTGGAATCATACGCTGGGGCCACAGCTAGAACTGGAACTGGAGTTCCTGGGGCAGGGCCAGACCCAGAGCTCCAGGGGCAGACATCCTCACATCAGGATGGTACAGACAGAGAGACTGGGAGGGTAGGGCAGAACCACCACACACCGCCAGGTCAATCACCAAGTACCCACCCTTTCCAGCCAGGCCCACCTCTCAGCCCTACACAGTATCCACAGGAACATGAGGTTTCAGGGAGACACTCCAGGTCCAAACCACCACAAGAGGAAATCTGGAAAATGAGTCATATCTGCTTTTAAAATTTATTACAAAGCTACAGTAATCGCAACGACACGGTATTTTCACAGAGGTTGACAATAACTAGACAAATAGAGAGTCCAGAAACAAAACCATGTGAATATAGACTATTTTGTCTTGCAAAAGAGGAATAGCAATCCACTAGAAGAATAACTTCTCAAACATGTGGAATTTAAACAATTGTATATTCACTTGTAAGAAAAGAACTCAAATCCATACGTCATATGATAGTGAAAAATGAAGCAGAGATTTACATGTAAAAATGTAAAACTAGAAAATGTCTGGAAGAACACATAAGAGAAAGTTTTTGAGACCTTGGGTTAAGCAAAAATTATCTTACATGTAACAACAAAGTACAATTCAATAAACCAATAACTTGTAGTTCATCAGTACTAATCCCTGTTCTTTGAAATACACAGCATTAAGAGAACAAAAAGAAAGACCACAGGCTGGGAGAAAGTGTTCGCAAAAATACACATCTGACAAAAGACTCAGAACATATAGCACATTCTCAAAATTTGGCAATTAGAAAACAACTGCCAAAACCAAGCAAAATGTTTGAACAGACATTTTTACCAAGGAAGAAACATTTTACCAAGGAATACACATAGAAGACACAAACACCAAAAAAATTTCAACTTTATGAATTATTAGAAAATGCAACTGTAAACCATAAGATACCAGTATACACTTAACGGAATAACTAAATTAAACAAGAACTGATCATAATCAACTTCAGAGCAAGTGCAAATATCACACGCTGCTGATGGGGACACAAAATGTTCAATTCTTTGCAAAACAGCTACGCAGTTTCTTAGAGAGTCAGCCTACA
>PVKB01001413.1:0-221670 GCA_004027205.1 Ctenodactylus gundi
GAGGAAAAGCCAGCAACCACAGAGCACTAAGGGGGATCGGATGGCTCACGGTGTGGCTGGCAGGGAGGGTTTATTTTGCCTTGTGAGTCTTGTAGCTGTGCGGGGCATTGAGCCTGTCAGGCAAGTGCTCTACCGCTGAGCTCTGTGCCCAGCCTCAGGCGGGCAGGTGGATTTACTGGCTGGCAGATTATTGAAGAGGGGAGAATGTACTAATCTCAGATAGACCAGGATCCTTGATCCTAGATGTGAGAGTGCTCAGAGGTAGAATTTTTCCAATTTTCTGTTGTAAATAAAATAAAAACAGGCTGACTTCCGCCAGCAGGCCGAGCCTTCCGGTGGTTTCCTGAGGATGTCTGTTCATTGACGTGTGGTCTACACCCCAATCCCTCCAAATCAGAATGAGTAGCATGGGAGTGTCAGCGACAAGAGCCCTGGGAGGGAGGCTACATTTGCAGTAGCTCACATCCAGCCGGGCTGCAGCCCGCTGTGGCAGAAGGACAATTTGCAATGATTTCACTTTGCTCCTCACTAACCATATTTTCTAATTTCTTCTGAGCAAAAGAGCATCATTAATACATAACTGTAACTTCTGTAAAATCCACACACCTGGGACTGTTAAATTCACGCATCGATTAGCAGAATCTCTCGCACTTCAAGGACTCTACCAAATCCCCAGTGATGCCTCTGGGAACGCTGCTTTTGCATCCAGCTCTCCTCTCCATAAAGGAGACTTCCAAATTCATGCTCTTTGCTTCCAGTCCACAAAATGGAGTTCTGGCACCTGGACAAACAGGTCTTGGATAAGTCGTATCACAGACACTGCTCCAAGGTCATCTTGTGCCTGTGGGAGGACGAAAGGCTTAGACAGAGCTCAAAGTGCCACAGGCATGGTGGCACTGGCCTGTCATCCCAGCACTTTGGAAGGTGGGACCATGGAAAGCTCAAGCCTAGCCTGGGCAACTCAGTGACTTAGTGAGACCCTGTCTGTATTAGTCAGCTTTCCCATAGCTGGCACAAAATACCCAACACCTGCAACTTAGAAAGCAAAGAGGTTTATTTTAGCAGGTTCAGTCCGTGGTCAACTGGCTCCAATTCAGAAAGAGCTTGGCGGGAGGACGTGGTGGAGAAAAGCTGCTGTGTCATCGTGGCCAGAAAGCAGAGGGAGAAGAGAGGACCTGGGGACAAGAACGTACCCTTCCAGGTCACGCCCTCTGTGATCCCACTCTTAGGACCAAGGCTCATTTCCTAACAGCGCATTGACTGTTTGATGCGTTAATTCACGACTGAGTATAGTGTCACAGGATCCGATCACCTCTGAGCTAGGCCTGGTGACATAATCCTGTAATATCAGCACTCTGGGAGGCTGAGGCAGGAGGATCTCAAGTTCGAGCTCAGCCTGAGGCAACTTAGTGACGTAGCAAGGTTCTGTCTCAAAATAATAATAATAAAAGAACAAAAAAGGCTGGTGTTAGGAATATAGCATAGTACAAAATCCTTGATTCTGTTCCCTGCACTACAAAAACAAATGACCCCCTCAAAACCAAACCAAATGTCCTATCTCTGAGTAAATGGGCTGTCTGACTTACTTAATATCTGAACCATAACACTATTTCAAAGTGAAAAATTAAAAAAGGGTTGGGGACGTAGCCCAGTGCAAAGGCCCCGGGTTTGGTTTTCAGTACTGAGAAAACAACACATTTCACAGCATTGCGCTTGGCCGATTTTCCTGGGAACACACAGAAGAGGGAGAGCCCGGGACCCAATCCAGGTTTCCCTGGACGCAAGGAAATTTAGCGTCTAGATGCTACCTTTGCTGGGACTGCGCAATGATCTACATAATCACAGTGGCTGCCTCCTAGTAAATAATGTGTAATAATGTCATGATGATAACGTTTAATTAGAATAAACTCAGGAAAATGGAGAGGTCTCCGGCACTCGCCTGGGAGAGGGAGCCACAAATCCGCTTCCCAGTGCCCAGTGGACATCTGACGTCAGTACACAAATCCCCTCCACCACTCTCATTAAATATTCAGTCCATATCCAAGGCTATTAAATATTGAACACCATTTAATAAATACAACCAAGTTAATCAAGACTTTGGTGGTGTGGGTGCTTGGAAAGCTTGGGGAAAGAGGCATTTCACTGGGCTTCATTCTGGTTCTCTGCCTCTCCCGTCCTGTTTATTTAAAATATATATATATATATATATATATATATATATATATATATATCCTGCTGGGGATGGAACTCAGGACCTTTGCACTGTGCTATATCCCCAACCTGTTATCTGCTTTTGATTTTGAGACAGAGTTACTGAGTCACTAAGTTGCTCAGGCTGGGACTGAATTTGCAATCCTGTCTCAGCCTCCCTGTGTACTGGGATTACAGGCCTGGCACCTGTTCTTTGAGTGTAGAAGTTGCATTATGTGTGGTGGGTATTTTGGGTTGGTGATATGTGTCCAGGTGTGTTGGGCTATTATCTACTTTGGACAGGATGTGTGTGTGTGTGTGTGTATCTGCCAGTGTGTATGGTACATGTCTGTGTGTCGTGTGAGTGGGTGTGACCTTAGGAGTAGACATGGGTCCTGGTTATTCAGGGGTTTCCTCTCTGTACCCCCGCAGTGGCCAGGACTATAGGGATCCCCTGCTCCCCTACAAGTGAGAGCAGTGTCCGAGGTTGCCTCTGGATGGGTGTGCATGAGTAGCCACAGTGAGAATGAGAACCTGCTGGGTTGGGGCCACAGGCCCTTTTCTTCCCCACCCTGGTCCCAGCCCTGGAGCACAAGACGCCATAACATCCAGTGAAGAGCTTTGAACAACCTGGAGTTCAGGCTCAGATTACACTGTTTATTGGTTTCATGGCTGGCTTTGGGTAAATTCCTTTTTTTTTTTTTTTGTAATAGTGAGAATTGAGCCCAGGGCCTTCACCCTGAGCTATATCTACAGCTTCCCCACTTCCTCTTTTTTTTTTTTTTTAAATTTTGAGACAGGGTCTTGCTAAATTGCGCAGGTGGGTTCAAAAACTTGTGGTCTTCTTACCTCCGTTTCCCAGACTGCTGGGATTACATGCAGGCGGGTGCTACCGGGCCCCACAAGGCTACACCTGAGACTGCCAGTTTTCCCATCTGTGAAGTTGCGGGGGGGGGGGGGGGGGGGGGGGGGGGGGGGGGGGGGGGGGGGGGGAGGGGTGATGCCTCTTATAGGATTTTTTTTTTTTTTTAAAGACAGGATCTCACTCTGTAGCCCAGGCTGGTCTTGAACACACAGGAATCCTCCTACCTCAGCCTCCTGAGTGCTGGGATTACAAGCATGCACCACCACGCCCAGCTCATGTGATGCTGGGGAACCAAACTCAGATCCTTGTGCTTGCTAGGCAAGCATTCTAACCGCTGTGCTATTACTCCAGTCCCGTACATAAGATTGTTGTGAGGTTTAAGTGATACCACGTGTCTAGCTTATCAATGAACTGTAGATGTCTTGCTATTCTCTTGATGAGGCCGGGCTCTTGCGCTAGGACTTTGTACTTGATCTGAAGGGAAACACTGGCCTCATGGGCCTTAGGGTCTGCAGGGAGACCCCCACTCACTCTGATGTGTCCTGCTCTGCCTGAAGAGTTCAAGAGGCCACGCAAGTTCTGAAGGCCTTCCTTCACTCAGCAACCCCCAGCTGCCCCGGGAGTCCTCTGCCGCTGCCCACGGTCCTCTGTGGGGCTCCTGCCTGTGTTCCTCCTTTGGCTCTGCGGCAGGGTCTGCAGAAGAGGGAGGAAAGCCAGGAAAGCGGGGGAGGGAAGAAACAGGAGGGCAATTCCTAGGCGACAGTGGTGGGCAGGGAGCTGCATCCAGTGGACGCTCTGATGCTCTGGCTGTCCCCAGCTTCTGCTCATTGATTCCTAAGGAGGACACGCTCCCAGCCTGGACACCTGGGTGCTGGCCTCCTCGAAGTGTGCAGAGAGTGAATGCAGACTTGCTGGGGGTCACAGAGCTGGCAAGTGAGGGGCCAGCTGGGCACCTGTTCCCAGGCCTTTCTCTTTTTGTTATCTCTCTTGTTCAATTGCCATGTTTTGTTTTGACAGGGTCTTCCTGTGTACTTGAGGCTGGCCTTGAGCTGTGCAACTCAGAATGTCCTCAACTCACGATTCTTCTGCATCAGCCTCTCCAGTGCTGGGATTACAGATGTGTTCTACCATGCCTAGTATAATTTTTTCTTCTCTCTCTCTCTCTCTCTCTCTTTTTGGAGATACAGTCTTGCTGTGTAGACCATGGACTCACCATGGAGACTGGCCTCGAACTCACAGCAATCCTCCTGCCTCAGGCTCCCGAGTGTTGGGATTGCAGGTGTGCACCGCCACGCCCAATTTTTGTGGTGCTGGGGCATAGAACCCAGGACCTTGAGCTTGCTAGGCAAGCACTTTAACTGCTGAGCTATTCCTCCAGCCCTGGAATATAAATTTTTGATAGCAAGATTTCTAGATCAGAGTGGTGGGCATTCCTTTCTCCCCCTGCCCTACCCCCACACCCCCACTGGTCCCAGGGTACGGTGGACTCTCATTTCAGATTATACCCTTAGAGGAGTGGCATGGATTTAGGTGTTATAAATTTTAAAATAAACCAGGTATGGTAGCGGAGTCCTGTAGTCCCAGCAAGAGGCTGAGGCAAGAGAATCACAAGTTCAAGTTCAGCCTGTGCAATTTATCAAGACTCTGTTTCAAATAAAAAGAGCTGGGAACGGAGCTCAGTGGTAGAAGACACCTGGGTTCATGCTTGATCTCTGGTACTGAAAATGAAAACAAAAAACCACACCCCTGCTGGGTTGGCCACAGACCCAGGAGAGGGAAGCATGGAGCAGAGCCTCCCTGCGTGGTAGGCGCGGGCGCCGGCATGAGTGATGGCACGAGGGTTCCTCCAACATGACCCGGAGCTGACTCTCAGAGACGTTCGCTAAAAGTATTTCTGGCTCCATTGGAACATGTGTCCTTGGAGGCTTGCCACCTGGGTGGGGAAGGTGCAGTTTTATAGATCTGTGTGGCTTTTTAGAGTATGGCAGGAAACCAGGCGCTCCCTGGCCAGCCTCAGGGAGACAGAGGGGGCTGCTGCTCCTGACGTGGGTGGAGTCCTGCCCCCTCCCTAAACCTGTTGGAAGCAAAGTGAGAGTTGGAATTTAGAATCCCTCAGGGAACATCCGGAAGCAGACATGCAAAACCTGCCTGTGTCATATTAATTGCTCACTGTCATCGTGGGCTCTGTGCCTAGAACTGGGCTTCAGTACATTGGTGGATGTGGTTCTCATCGGATCCACAACAGTTGTTATTCCCATTTTACAGGTAGGGAAACCGAGGCCAGACAGATCAAGTGATTGCTCAGTGTCGCAGTGAGTGAGTGGTGGAAGGGGCCCACCGACACGGTATCTACAACGCACAGTAGTTGTGGAGGCTGGAGAAGTGCTTAGAGCAGTGATCTGACCAACCAGGGACTGTGCTGAGGCTGAATTTAAGGAATCACTCACACTCAGGACCCTGCAAGTGCAGTTTCAGCACTGGAGCGTGAGTGCCTCCTTAAATTCAGCCCTGATAGGGGTCTCCCTGCCTCAGCCTAGTTCCAGGCTTGACTGGAGTGACCAAGAGAGGCCAAGGCATGGCCTTTATTCCTTTTTTTTTTTTTTTTTTGAGACAATGTCCGGCTCTGTAGCCCAGGCTGGTCCTGAATTCACTGGTGTAGCCCAGGTTGGCCTTGGACTGAGGACAACCCACCTGCCTCAGCCTCCCCTGTGCTGGGATTACAGGTGTGTGCCACCACGCCCAGCTTTATGTGGTGCTGGGGAATCAAACTCAGGGCCTCATGCTTGTAAGGCAAGCACTTTAACTGCTGTGCCATTCCTCCAGCCCTGGCTTTATTCTTTTGATTCCAAGGTGAGGAATGCATGGGGTATTTTATAGGGGTAGCCAGTGCAGCGAAGTGGGTTTGTACCTGCAGGCTGGATGGACGGGCTGCATCTGGCTCTTGTGGAGGAAGGGGACAAAATCTAGGAAGTCAGGGGTGCAACTAGGAGGGTCCTGATCACATCTGAGAGCAGGGCTGCAGAGGCTCGTGGGAAAGAAGCCCACCTTAACTATGACCCCCTTGGGATGAGGTGGGGAGGTGACCGGAGAAAGCTCCTGGGCCCTGTCCCGAAGACAGCGGGAGGACCTTTGCTACCCGGCCAGGCAAAGAGCTGTGTCTTCCAACGCCTCAGGCAACTCCCTGGCAGGACCCCCCGCCCCAAGGAGCTAGCCGGTGAGTCCCGCGTGGGAGAAGCCTGCCCAAGGCCAGTGTCCCTCCTCGCCTGCCCGGCCCTTTGGGCCTGCAGCAGGCGTCCCCGCGGCGCAGGTGTCGCGACGGCGGAGGTCTCCCGGGCTCCTGGCGCGGTGGGCGGACGGGAGGAGCGCCGAGCAGGGCTGGGCCGAGCAGCGGCGGTGGCCCAGGCCGGGTCTGTCGAGCAGACCCGAGCCCGGCAAACTCCTTGCTCCCGGGTCTCAGTTTCCCCAGGCCACCAGGGGTGCGCAGCACCTCCGGGTCGGCGTTCCGAGCGCGCTGCTCTCCTGCCTTATCGCAGGCAGTTTAGGCGCTTCTGGGTCCCCAGTTGTGAGTTCCAGTCTCCCGCCCTGTCCACCCCCTCCGACCCCGGGCTGTTGGAGGCACAGTTTGGGGACCCCCCCGTTCTGCTTCGAGGAGACGGAGTGGGGCACAGGGTCCATCGGGTGGGAACGGGGGAGTAGGGAGGGGAAGGGGAGCCGAGAGAAGAGGAGGAGAGAGAGGAGAGAAAGAGAGAGCGGAGAGATAGAAGCGGAGAACGACGGGGGAGGGAGAACAGAGAAAGAGGAAATCGAAGGAAGCTGGAGAAAGACAGGGAGAGCGCGAGGGCGCGCGAGAAGCAGGTCTGAAGAGGACCGCGGAGGGAGCAGGAGGGAGGGGGGAGGAGAGGGGGCGGGAGGAGGAGGGGGCGGGGGAGCGGCGGGAGGGGCCGGCTCGCCGCCGCCGCGGCCGCGGATCCGGCCCCGCTCACTCCGCGCCGTGCCCGCCGCCCGCGCTCAGCTCGCGGCGCTCGCAGCTCCCGCTCCCGGCGCGGCGATCCGGGGCGGCCCGGGCTCCGGAGCACAGGACCGCGCGACCGGCTGGCGGAGCCCGGAAGCAGGTAGGTGACTGGGCGGGGTCCGCTGGGGCCGCCGGGTCCGGGGGGTTCGCAGCCCAGAGACTTAACTTTGCACCGGCTCCGCGGATCCCCGAGTCCCCCGCCCGGCTCCGGGCTCGGGAAGCCGCGTTTGGCGCCGGCAGGGCGCGAGTGCCAGGCTGGCTGGAGCCCGGGATCCCGGCAGGACCGGGGCGCCCCCGGCTGCAGTCGGGACGCAGCGTCTCCACGTGCGGGAGGCCGGCGGCGGCGCGGGGTCCCGCGGTGGGCGCCGCGGGCCGCCGAGGACGTGGGGACTCCGCCGCCCCGTGGCGCCGGCTGTGCGCGCTGCCTGGACGCCCTGCCGCGGGATCGGGACGCAGAGCCCGGGTTCCCAGCCGCGGCCGCGGGGGCCTGGCGCTGCCATACCCAGCCGGCGCCACGCGTGCTGGGCTGGGGAGGTGGAGACAGCGCAACCCCGCTTCCCTTTCGGCCTCATCTCGTCGCCCCGAACCTCTCTGGGGGACCCCGGTTAGCCCCGTGCCCGGGTTCCCCGCCATCCCTCCTGTCCTCGCTGGCGGCCCCAGTTACCAAAGTTAATAGACACGCGAGTCACTCTCGGCGCGCTCCCGGATCGCGGTCTCGAAGTTCCCAACTTATTGCCCAGCCCGGCCGGGAGCGTGGCGGGCGACACGGGTGGGCTCTGAGGTCCCCGGGAGCTGCCTCGCGCGGCCTCCGTCTTCCAGCGCCTGGTTCATTTTTCTACTTTGTTAGAAGAAAATACACGACTTAAAAAATAGGCAGAAGCGTTCCTCGCGGGCGTGGAGGTTCGCGAGGGCTTGGCGCCTCCTCCCACCGCGATCCCGGGAACGCGGAGCCGCGTGGCCATCCCGGAGCCCGGGAGCGTGGCCGTCCTCTCCCGGACCTGAGCTCTCGGCTCCGTTCAGCGGCCCGAGTCCCTCCCGAGCGATCGTGTCTCGAGAAAAACACGTCCAGGTGGCTACGCTCCAGGCTCTCCGCTCCCCGGCGCCCCCGAAAGCGGGTGGACCCGGCTGCGGCGGGGTGGAGGCGGCCCGCGGGGCGGCTTGGGCTGCGGGCCATCTCCGCGTGCACGCCCGGGCACCCGCGCCCCTCCCGCCCCCTGCTGGGGAAAGCGGCGTGGAGGGACCGGCCGGCCGGGTGGAGGCACGCGGCGGCCGGACTCGCGGGGCGCGCGTGTGTCGGTGGGGGCGTGCTTGGCCGCCTTCGCCTGAGCACTGTGCGAGAGATTGTCCGGCTACCGCAGGTTCATTGCGATCATACGCCGGGGGCTTTGCGGAGAGGGTCCTCGCTCCCGCAGGCCCCGCAGGCTGCCGCGCGTTGGACCTGCGCGCCTCCGCGCTCCTTTGCCGCCTTTTCCTCGGGGCACGCCACGCCCCACCTCTCTCGGTTGCTCACACATCGTTTAAGCCGCTAGGAATCTGAAGTGTATGCTAAGGCAGCGCTCCCCGCGTCTTACTCCCGCCCCCGGGCCCCGCAGGCCGAGGCTGCCTAGGGTGACAGCGAGCGGCGGCGGCGGCGTCTCCAGGCTCCCGGAGCCGGCCGGTGCTGCGGTGCACGCGGATTTCACCACCTTCCAGGCTGCTGCTCCCGGGCTGCCGCTAGTGCATGAGGTGAGGGACCAGGATGGATTCTCGGGTGATGTGCCGCGAGCAACTCCCAGGATGAGCCACTTAGGTGACCTTTAGTGACACTGCCGCCTGCACTGGGGTCCGGTGGTCAGTGGCACCCACAGAGCCAGGGAGACCTGGCTGGACCCGCAGCCTGGAAGTAACGCTAGGAAGGAGCAGCCCTTGTCTGCACCGGGGACGGGGCGTGCTCAGGTGAAATCGCTCTTGCCTGGCGGGTGAGGGATTGTCTCAGAGAAGGAGGGGCTTAGAACGGAGGTGGGAGGGGACTGACAGATGGGGGCGGGGCCTGTCATCCCACCACTGGGAGGCTGATGCAGGAGGATTGCAAATTCCAGTTTAGCGGGGAGACTTAGTGAGACCTTGTCTCAAAATCAAAAATGGGCGCAGTCTTTGGATCCTTAGTGTCCTCTGTCACACACCCCCACACAGGCAAGTTCAGACTTGGAAACAGCTGGGCAAAGGCCACTGAGTCATGGCCAAGGGGGAAGGCAGGGCCAGCACCTGTCACAGAGGCCTTCTGCGTCTATGTGGGGTGAGCACAGGTGGGAGGTCAGTCCTCAGAGGGGAGGGCTGGGCACCATGAGAAGCGTCCTGCCTCCGGCTTCTTTCCTTGTCCTGTCCCCCGGGTGTCAGTCATACCTTTGTTCCTTCCCAGCCACAGTTTTTAGACTTGTGGTACTGAAGTGTTTGGGACTTGCCACGGCGGGGCCCTTGCAGTACGAGGAACAATTAATAGGACATTAGCACCGGAGCTCTGACGTTGTGCCAAGCACCTGTCTGGGCCTTGGGGACAGAGCCATGCGTCAGACTAGCAGGGTTGCATGAGGCTGTCATTCTGGGCTCTGTCTTTCGTAGGCTGATCGCCACGAATGCCTCACTGTAAGGGGAATTGGCAGAAGGTGCCCAACGTGTCACAGACAATCCCAGCCTCCCCTCCGGTGGCTCAGAACTCAAGGTGAAGAGGCTGGCAGCTGTTGGCTATGAGATTTGGAGATTTTGTGGACTCTCTTGTCTCCCCACGCCCCCAGTTCCTGGTTGCCAGGCGTGACGCATGGATGACCTTAGCAGTGGCACTGGAGAAGTGCTTTCGGAGCTCTGCCGCTTGGAGTGTGGTGGGAGGGAGCTGGTGAGTGTTGGCAATGATGATCTTGTGAGTATCCATAGAGACTGGTGCCAGGTAACCAGGAGCCTTTTACATTCCAGCATCTACAACTGGTTGGTGGGTGAACTCTGCTGTTCCATTGTACAGATGAGTAAACGGAGTCCTGAGCCTGAAGACTGAGACAGGGGTACAGCAACTGGGTTGAGCTGCTGCAGAGTTGAGGTGTCCAGTGCAAGACAAGGTGATCTCTTCTTGTTTCGGGGACTCGCAGTTCTCAGATGTCGGTGTGGAGGCCTGGCGAAGGCACAGGTTGCTGCGCCCTCCCTCAGAACTTATGATTCAGTGTGTCTGGAGTGGGCCCAGTAATTTGCTTCATGTGTGTGTGTGCATGTACATATGTGTGTATTTGTGTGTGTGCGTGCGTGTGTGGTACTCAGGTTTAAACACCAAGCCTTCACAACAAGCTACAACCCAGCCCTTTTTATATTTTATTTTGTGATAGTTTCTTGCTAAATAGCTACATTGCCCAGGTTGGGCTTGATCTTGCAAATCCTCCTGCCTCAGCCTCCCAGAGTGCCGGGATTACAGGCCTGTGCCACCCTCACCACACCTGGTCAATTACATTTCTAAACAGTCCTCAGATTTGTGGCTGCTGGCTGCTCTCAGCTTGGGAACCACACTTGGTGAACCTTGTGGTAGAATGGGAGAGAGTGAGGAATGATTTTAAGACCCTGGGGGTAGGGGGAGGCCTGGAACAAAGGCTGTTACGGATCTCCAGGAGTCCTGGGACTCGCTATCCCCTTCCCCCTCCCCCCAGGTGGCCACAGGATTAAAAGAATATTTTACTTCATCAGCACACACGGTGAGAGAATATATTGCAGTATAATTAGGGAATAAATAGGAGTTGTATGTTGGATGTCATCTCCGTGCCCCGTGGCTCTGTGGGGGTTTATTATAGCGCTGTTATAATTGAAAAGGTGTCATCTGCTCCGAGGGCCCTTCATGAAACTTTCATGGCCTGGATGGTCCATTGTCCAAAAAGACTTCTTCATTTAAAGCAAAAGAAGTTGGAGCGATTGCTTCTGCTGGTGGGGCCAGCTGGGCTGCACTTGATGGTAACCAGACAGTGTGCTCTTAGGGGGAAAAGGGAAGAGAAATTGAACAGCCAGTGCATAGAGGCTACCGGAAGTGCTCTTTGCAGGGTCATGGAGCTGTTTGTTGAGCATTTCAAAATGTTCTGAGATGTCCGTCTGTCTGTCTTGCTTGGATTTCCAGTGGGAAATTGTGTCTCAGCAGGAGGAAGAGGAGGAAGAAGGTTTCAACTTTGCTGATCAGGTACATCTAACAGGACACTTTGTCCCCAATGTGTTAATTAGACCCAAAAGAAAAGAATGGTAAAAGAGTTGTTCTCCTAAATGCTGGCATTTTTCATCAGGATTCTATTTATTGATTATTTTACAGTTGAGAAGGAGCAGAAAAAAAAAATCCATGTTTTGATAGCAAATAAAGCCAGTACAGTAATTATGCAGGCTCCGCATGCCCGTTCTGGAGCAGGGAGCTGGAATCCAGCCTGACTCGCTAATGTCTGGGTGAGATCTAATTGAGAAAGACATTTCAAAGAACAAATATTTAGGGATGTGGAGTTTCACAGATGGTCTCTCGAGGCCCAGCCCAAGTTTTAGCTTGGTCTTCAGAGGTGGGGCCAGCTGTGGAGGAGGAGCTGGTCAGGAAGGTCCAGACCACAGTCAAGGTGAGAGGCCTAGAAAAGCTGCCACCAGTGTCTCTGGGGAGTAGATTCCAGGTAACCTGCGAGGAAGAGGAGAATCTGTTAATCACGTAGACCGAGCTCTCATTGAATGCCCAGGAGTGGGATCGGCATAACGAGGTCCGGCAGTAGGACTTGTTATGTGGCGGCCATTGTGGTTGGCTCAGGTATCTATAGTGATGAGAGCCCTTTGACTGGAGTGGGTGGCGGGGCTGCAAGAAGCGAGGAACCTGGATTTCACTGGTTGAAACAATAAGGAAGTTAGTGTTTCCTGTCACGAGAGGGCTGGGCTCTTTCTTTCGGCTCCAAGGTTGTTTCTTTCAGTGGTGCAACAGCATCATCAAGGATCCAGATGCCTTCTTTCCTTCCTTGTTTGTTGTCAAGGTCATGAGATGGCTGCATCAGTTCCAGCTGTTTCACCCTCACGACCTCATATCAAGGCAGAAAAGGCAGGAGGAGGGAAGCCTTCCCCAGAAATCCCTCAGCAGATTTGTCCTCACGCCTTCTGGGCAGGAAGTACGCATCACTGGCTTGCCTCCATTAACCATAGGCAGGGAAGGTGATTATGAAAATGTACCTAGAAGAGTCTTGATTGTGTGTTGGGCCTCAGAGAGGAAGGAAGTTAGGGTGTTTTTAGAAAGAATGGAGTGATCAACACTACTGGTGTTGGAGTTCAAGACCTGGGTTTGAAGTCTCTTTACTCCTTTTAAGCCCTCTGACCCTAGGCAAGGTGTTTGGCCTTTGGCACTTCAGTTTGCTCATCTGGACAATGGGATTTATTGGGAAGCTAGATCTGAATTAACAATCACACTTGATTGCTAAGGGAGAGGTAGAAGATTCTTTAAAGATCCGAGCTTGGATATTAAGGAACACATAACCTAGTGCAGGAGATACGTGAGAATGAGGCCGTCTAGGCCACCAAATAGTCAGAGAGCGAATAATTGTGACTCACAGACCAGCCATTGTAGGAGGGAGTGGTAGCCATACCAGTTATGGAAGGCTTCCTGAAGGAGGTGGTTTGTGAACCCTAGCAATAAAGCTCTAAGCTCTTTCCACTGCCTTTCACTGCTGATCCTCTGTCAATGCTAAATGGAACCAGGTGTCCAAAAGAAGGCCTTATCTCCTCAGCCACTGCAATTTTGATAATGTATAAGGGCTTATAAAAGATGTATTACCATAAAACGCACATTGAGCCCCCTTCCAACTCCTCCACTCACTTCGAACCCACTGATCCCATCATTCCTGTCACGTCCTGAAGCAGTTCTGTACCTCTTCTTTCACGAGTGTCTTTATGAGGCGTGATAAAAAAATACAGCGAGTGCTGACATTAAGTGCCATCCCGTGGAAAGGCAGGCTCATAAACACTTGGCGGCGTGTCCTCGGCCACCTCACTCATCAGATTTGGCAACTCTATAATCCTGGCTCTTCCTTGAAGTCAAAATGACCATGAAGGGTCAATGTTTTGAATTGTTGCATGCAGGACATGAAGGTAGCCAGGACAATGCAACGAAAGACTCAGAAAGGAGGGCTTCCAGGGACAGGAAGAGGACATGCTTCTGAAATTGGCGAGAATGATGGGAGAAGTGTGTTTGAAGCGAGGGGGATGATTTTGAGGGAGATTCATGGCCAGCTGCCTTTTACTGTAATGAAGTTTTAAAAAATGTAAGCATTCACTGTGTTGTGTGATCACACCTTTTAAGTATGGTCAGCACGGCCCAGCAGGCTCTGAAGGCAGCCATGGCGGTCCCTCGCTGTCCCTGATGCTTCCTGTCCAGTCCTTGTGAGCCACCGGTCTCCACCTAGTGGCACTTGAGTACCAAAATGAAAATTAGATGCCCAAAGTGAGATGTACAAGGGGCCCCATAGTTTAATTCTTCCGATGTACTGTGATATTGGGTACACCCTTTTCATTCAATTTAAAGCTTGCATACTTTTTCTCAGAGTGTTAGTCTTCAAATATTAGGGAAAATTAATTCTGAGCAAATTATAATTTATATTTTTAACGTTTTTGTGTGCATGGTGAGCTTTGGGACGTCCTGTAACGTGCCCTACCTCTCGGGCCATCTTTCCATCTGGATTCTTTTCATGGTTGGCTACGCCGTCTTCTCTATGCTTGGGCTCAAAGCCTCAGGGACCTTTTCCCACATTCCCATGGTCCCCAGATCCGTCCAGTGTCCCTGCCCGGTTTCCTTTTGTCATCACTGTGGTTCTTGGACATGTCCTCCTTTCTGGCATGAAGATTCTTTGGTTTGGTTGTTTCCACTTAATTAGCCTCCCGCTTTGCTGACCCCAGGGCATGGGTTGTGTCACCGAGACTTGAGTCTTCCAAGCAGCCTGTGGCGGCTCTGTAAGTGGGACAATCTTTGCTCCCTCTAGTGCAGTGGTGTGGCCCTGAGTCTGAAGTCCATGGAGACGCCCCCGGCACCTAGCCACAGTGGCGCTGTCCTGTCGCTTTCCCCTTCAAGTCATCGTGGTTTTGTTTTCTTTTGTTTTAGGCTCGGGAAGGGAACCCAGAAATTTTGCACCCAGCTACATCCCTAACGCTTGTTTAATTTTTTGTGTTGAGACAGGGTCACTAAGTTGTCCAGGCTAAGCCTGAACTCGCAATCCTTCTGTCTCAGCCTCCCAGCGTGGTAAGATGGCAGGCCCTTACTTTTTATTATTGTAATTCCTCAAATCTACCTGTGTCCTTCCCCTGAGCCTTGCCGTGCCAGCCCTGGCCTCCATGGCTGACTCCCGTGCAAGCCCTGCCCGCCTCTGTGGAGGACCCAAACCGCGCTCTCCTTGCAACCAGGGTTCTCAGCAGATCTCCCTGATCACAGCGTCCATCCGGCTCTCTACTTCCCTGAACTCCCGTGGCCGTGAATGCCGACACCACTCATCCCACACGACGCCCTAAGCTGCTGTCTGCTGTCACTGCGCGCCACTCTGTCGGCCTGTCCCTTGTCTTTCTCAATTGGATGTGCGCCGCTGAGATCCAAGGCGTGGGGAGGATCCTTCTTGCAGCCAGCGTCGAGGCCAGGAATGTCCACAGTGCGCCAGTCGGTGCGCGCGCGCATGCGCATTGCTGAGACCCGGACCCAGAGTGCCCTGCACGCTGGGCAGTGGAATACGTATGTATCGAATTAATAAATCACGCAGCAATAGATTGTTTGTTTGAAAAATCACCCTTTTTTTCCTCTTTTACTTGAATTGTGGGAAGAGACTAAACTTAATGAATGCCTGGTCTATGTTGGGCACATTAGGTGACTTTTAGGGACGACTCTAACTCACCCCTAACAGGCCAATGAATTCGGGGTTCTTGGCCTTTTACAGATGAGCAAAGAGGGAAGCTGGGAGAGAGGTGGAGAGCGGAGCTGGCTCGGCCGGCAGCGGCTGTTGGGGACAGGGCCAGCTCTCCCTGACCTGTTCCTGTATTTTCTTGCCCATCGTGGTGCTTGGCCCTCCCGGTCCCCTTTTCAGTTGTCCTGCTGTTTCACTGTGTCCCCAGGGCTCTGGGATGATTGAGGAGCCTCTAGGTTTTCACAGTAGACTCTGAATTTTTTGGAGGGAGCAGCTACGTCCCATTTCTTGAAGAAAGGGGAGGTGAAGTCAATAAGGACCGGAGAGGCCAGAATGTTGGTCCTCAGATCCTCAGAATGCTTTGGATGACAGTGAACAGGGTGTCCCCCACCCCGCTGGTGCTGTGATTGGAGGTTGGGGGGCAGGGTTCTGTGTGTAAGCACAGCTTCTCACTTTAGGGCTCCCGAGTTTAGGACACACGTTAGGGATGTACTTTCTTTTTCTCTGTGGTATGAGAGATGCAACCCAGGACCTTGCATGGAGCCACACCCCCCAGCCCTTTGTAACATTTTTGCTTTTGAGTAAGTCACCAAGTTGCTCAGGCTGGACTCAACCTTGTGATCCTCCTGCTTCAGCCTCCCAAAGTGCTGGGATTACAGGCCGGCATCTTTGCATCTGGCTGGAGTGCATTTAAGTGTCTGGTTTGTGTTTTATAACTTAGGTTGACTCTCAGCCTCTGAATTGGGGTCTTGGAGAGCTCAAGTGCCTTGTTCCGTGTTATCCCTAACCCTGGTGCTTGCCTCCCCTCTGATAGTCTTGAGATCTCCTAAAGGAGAGTCTTCATGGGATGATGGTGGAAAGGCCTGCCGGGAATTGGTTCCATGGGTCAAGGTGAAGATGACCTATCTGGCCTCACAACAAACATTGCTCCAGTCCTCTCCTGCCCTGGGACCCACCTGACCAGCTTGCTGCATCTCCTCAACTTAAAATAATACAATAAATAGAAACACCCTGCAGTGGATGAGCAGTAATCTGCATATGCAAATAAATGGCATGCCGGCCCCCATGAATATTAATTTGGAAAGGGAGTCTGAGGCCCTAAAATATACCCATTTGGCATTTTGCAGCTCCTCTGACTCTCCCTACTAATCAAGGCCTTTATTTGAAGGCTGCTCTGCTCCCAGCTGGCCTCTTTTCTGAGCTGCTCCAACTTACCGGGTGGGTGGAGAGTATCCCAACTTTAGGAGCCCAAGGCTCAGGGGTCATGGGTGACTTCCCCCCCAGTGCCGGGTCTGACCTTTGTCCTGCTCCCCGGGCTGGGGCCCAGGTCTTAGCCCCTTTCAGATCTCAGCGTTAGGCCAGGGGACAGTTCTGGGAAAGTCTTGGGACTGTCGATGCCATCTTCAGGCTCTTGTGTAGCAGAAACAGTGGAGGTGGCAGAGGGAGGGGCCTCAGGAACCTCCCAGGCCTCCTGCCTCTCAGGGCCCCACGAAGAAAGGGAGACTCTAAGCATGTGGGTGACTCACCTGGAGTGATGCTGTGAGCTTACGGCAGGAGGCGAGGGAGCTTATTCATTCTTTGCTCTGAGAAGCACATTTCTTTTTGCGTGTATGTGTAGGAGCCAGTGGGCAGGGTGGCATTCCAAGTTGGTATCTTTCAGAGGACAGAGTCACTCTCCTATTGTGAACATTCACCCAGAGACAGGTGGCAACCACAAATGTAGTCTTGGATCCCGTTTGGGTCGAGATGAATGATTTTATTCCTCCCTCACATTTCCAAATTAGATCATCTGGGGGCCAGAATTACTATGAGGTCGCATCCCAGAGTACGCTCAGCGGGACCAGGTGGGTGGGGAGGCAGGAGGGGCTCCAAGGAAGGCAGGTGAGGCCGCAGGTGGAACTAAATGAAGGGGCTGTGTTTCCCTGTTCCACGGTGTGCCTGAAGGCTGCACAGGGTGTGCAGAGAGGGAACTTGCAGCAGCACTGTCGTTCCAGTCGAAGTTAGGTCCTAGGCTTGGGAATGTGACTCTGTGGTAGAGCCCTTGCCTCTCTGTATGAAGCCCTGGGTTCCACCCCCAGTGCCACAAAGAAAAAAGTTGGGTTGCTTTTTTCTTTTCTTTCTTTCTTTCTTTCTTTCTTTCTTTCTTTCTTTCTTTTTTTTTGTACAGGGGATATAACCCACTGCAGAGCTACAACCCCAGCCCTTTGTTATTTTTACTTTGAGTCAGGGTCTTCCTAAGTTGCTCAGGTGGGACTCAAACTTGTGATTCTCCTGCCTCAGCCTCCTAGAGTACTGGGATTATAGGCCTGCTCCCCACCGGACTCAGATCTTTGCTGCTTTTTACTGGGTAAGCTGGGACTGTGCTTCACCTTTAGGCCTCTCTTCCTCCTCAGCAACTCGGGGATAATCAGCGCCGCCTCTCTGCTTCCTGAAGGCTAAATGAGGATTTGGAGGTCTCGGCCATGCCGACCATGAAGCGGGTGTTTGTGTATCTGGCTTGCTGGCTTGTTTCTTTCTACCTTCCTGTTTTCTGGAACTGAGGGTGGAACCCAGGACTTCTCCACCGAACTATATTCTAGGGTCTTTCTTTAGCTTTGATTTCGGGATAGGGTCTCGCTAAGTTACTCATTTGCCCAGGCTGGGCTTGATCTTGCAATCCTTCAGCCTCAGCCTCCCAGCAAGCTGGGATGACAGGTCTGTGGCACCAGGCCCAGACTTACACATCTAGATTTCTTTCTTTTCTGAAGAGATTCACTTGACTGGTTGACCCAGTCAGTCTGTGTGTGTGTGTGTGTGTGTGTGTGTGTGTGTGTGTGTGTATCTCTGAGTGTGATTCTGTGTGTATTTGTACATTTGCCTGTGTGAGCCTTTGTTTCCGGGTGGTGTGGTATGGATGACAATGTGTTTGTGTGCGTGGGTCTTTGTATCATGATGTAAGATGGGAGGTGTGCTTTTGTTTGTGAGTAGCTTTGTGTCTCTGAGCATCAGTAGTTGCATGTCTGCAAGACTGCTTTGTGTATGTGCATGTGTGCGTGTGTGTGTGTGCTCTCGTGTGTGCATTGCATGCCCAGAACGACCAGAGGAACCTCAGCCGGGTGTGAAGTTTCATAGTGCAGAACGAGCCTGGGCCTGGATCTCCCCTGAGGTATCCAAGGACCCCCTCCACCTGCCAGCCCCACCCCAGCCCCCCTGGAGCCCTTGCTAATTGCCCTTGTCCGCTTCCCTCTGCCTCCCTCTAGAGGCACGCAGGGCATGGGAAAGCTGAGCATCAGCCCTGGTCTATTTGCATTTGTGTTTGCATATCATTTGCATTGTCTATATAGACTCTGCTTCCAGTTCTGCAATTTTCAAGGTAAAATGTAGTTGTGCTTCTTGAAGGTCATTATATTAAGGATTTTTTTTTCTGTTTCTTTTATTCTGTCTGGTTCAGACTTCCTTCCCAGAATTGGGGTGCTGGGGCAGCACAGAATCCCCAGAAAACCCTGCTTCTCCCTCAGCCCCCTTCCAGCCCACTTTACCTCCCCTGGCATGCGGCATAGGAAACCTTGTGACAGCCAGCTGAGCAGAGGGCGGGCCCAGTGGGAGAAGACCCTGGGCCTGGGAGTAGCCACTCAGGGCGGATCTTCTCAGCCATTGGTAGCTGCTGGTCCCACATTCCCCCAGGACAGGTCTGGCTGGGGACAGGTTCCTTGGCCTGCCCCTTGGCCTGCCTCTCCCACCCCTTTGCTCTGTGGCGAGATGGGGGGGGTCCTCTGGAACCAGCCTCAGTCCTGCCTGTCCCGGCAGGGGAGGGGCCTGCCTGGGCTGTGTGTGGGAACCAAGGACACAGTGGAATCTTCCTTCCCACACCTTCTACATCATGAGGGAGGTTTCTGGAGCTGCGGGATCAGGATCGCCCCCACACTTCCTGGGGCCAGCCCGTGTCTTCCTCCCGCCCCTGTGTGGTCTGTGCTGGAGTCCTGCCTCTGTGCTCGCTCACCGCGTGGTGGTGGTCCAGTTCCCGCTCCCACCCACCACCATTTCCTCACCTGTCAACGCACCTGTGTTAATAGAAGCACTCAGGAGGATGTGAAGATCAAATGGACGGTGCCACGAAGGTGTCCCAGGACACAGCAGGGACTCTGTGTGTCAGACATAGGCTGCCTTTTATCCTCTAGTATAAATTACACAAGGGGATATAGTCTCCAGGCAAAGAGAGGGAAGGGGAACAGTGTCAGAGAAGGAGAAAAGGCAGGTGGCAGCTGCCTGTGGCCCCGAGGGAGCCTCCTGTGAGGCCAGTAGGCCACTGGCAGCCTATGGGAGCCCAGAGAGGATCTGTCTGCAGGCTCCTTGCCTCTCCTTGGTCCAGCTTCCCATGCAGTGAGAAGTCCCTTCACCTGGTGTTCCTGGGAAGCCCCTGTACAAGCCCCCTCCCACCCCTGTGGCCTGGCAACTCATCACCACCCAGCACCCCCATGTGCCCAGGGTCCAGGGGACCTGAGTACCGGAGCTGTCATGGCTCCTGAGTAGATGCAGTAGAGGCTGAGCTGGGCCACACCCAAGGGAGGCTGTGACAGCTTAGACCTGCCCTGAGGTCCACCAGAAAGTAGCTGACAGCCTGGGAGGCGGGTGGGGTTGAGCCTGTCGGACAGGCATCTCAGTACAGGGGTTCATTCAGCCAATGTTGATCAATGAGCGAATGCGCATTGGGGCCTCGCTCTGGAGCAGAGTGGCTGCACCTGCAGCGGTTCTGGGGTGGGGGCGGGACTCCCCAGTGCACCGGAGCTGTGGGAGTCATTTGGAAAGGACCCTGTCTCGGATCTGCATGCCTTTCCCTGCAGGTAGGAGCCATTTCCCAAAAGTCCTGGCGTTCCTGACTCAGTTCAGCAACATAGACTAGGCGCACAGCTCCCAGAGCCAATGGAGCCTCTGGAGACCCCATGACACACCTGTCACGGCCAGAAAGGAGCACGTATTTCCCTGTGCCATGTGACCTTTAGGACAATGAGCTATTGCTGGGCCCCGTGGCTCAGGCCTATAATCCCAGCATTCTGGGAGGCTGAGGCAGGAGGATCTCAAGTTAGAGCCCAGCCTGGGCAACTTAGCAACTTTAGTGAGATTCTCTGCAAATCAAAAGTAAAAAATGGGCTGGGATGTAGTTCAGCGTGAAGACCCTGGGCTTAGTCCCCAGTCCCACTGAATCAAACATCTAGTGCTCAGGTTTGGTCACTGGCGCTGCCGGTAGAAGCTGTGTGACCTGGGGCCAGCGACTCAGCGTAGTCATTTAAGGAACATGTACTGAGCACCTGTGGTGCATCAATCCTTGCTGGTGGGGACACAGGACTGAACAACACAAGGCAGAGGAAAGCGGTCCCTGGAGACCCCGGGGAATAACCAGAGCAAGTTAGCAGATGCCAGCGACAATTGAAGGTGACGGGATGCGCGGGAAAGCAGGCGAGTGAAGCAGGGCGTGGGGTAACCCCTGGGACTGCAGTTTTAACCAGAGGAGTCAGGGAGGGGCCCGGTGACCGCTCTGTGCCTGGGTTTCTTCTCCCTGCTGTGGCGGTCACGGTAGCACCTCCCACATCGGGCTGCTGCGAAGGTTGGGTGAGCTGGCTCGTACAATGGGTAGGGACTGTCGCGGCACGTGGTGAGCACAGTGCCCGTCCCCACCGCTCAGGTAGAAGTCTGTCCGTGGTGGTTCTGGGCGGTTGCCCAAGTTCCAGACCGCATGGGTTTCACCGGCTTAACCTCCTGCGAGTGGGCCTGGCTTCCCTGCTGCGCGCCCCCTCATCACTGGAAGGGACACCAGCCTGCAGTTCAGCGCTTGCATTTCTTTTCTCCTCCAGCACCCGACTCCCACAGGGAACCGCGGAAGAGCCTGTAGCAAAATCCAGGTTTAGGAAGCGGCTCGCAGCAGCCTTTCCCTGGGGTGGCTGCAGCCCCAGTGGGCAGGTGTTTCCGCCCAGCTCAGAGGGTGAGAGGTGGGGGTTGCCCCTCTGGAACACCAGGCTCCTGTGACAGGTGTGAGGCCCTGCTGGGTCCCCCTTGGCCAGGCGACCATCCACTCATTCCCTCTGTTGTGTTATTTACTACCACAGAGATTTTGGTGGCTGTAATTTACTGCTGCCGCAAAGCTGGGGGACCTGGGTCCCAGTGGCCGTGGGTGTAGATACTGCGTCTGAGCCATCCTCTGTTACTATGCTAATATGTCCTATAGGCTACTGATGTCTTTTCCTTCCAAACACCTAATACATAATTAATGGTACTTCTAATGCCAAAGACTACGCCAACCCCACCAGCTTCCTGTTGTAATTTACAACACCCAGAGAGGAGAGAGGTTTATGGGCTCCCTCCCCGTTCCCTCAGGTGAATAACACAGTCGGGAAGTATGGGGCAGGTGCCCAGGCCTCCAAATGACATCAGCCCAGCAGGACGGTGGCTTCGGGTAGGAGGGGCCCAGGCCACCCTCTTCATGGCTGGCTCGCTCAGGCCACTCACAGCACCCTGCACAGGTGCTTCTCTTATTATTGTCCCATTCTGCTGATGAGAAACTGAGGGGGACCGCCTTGCCCAAGGTCATGCTTTGGTCCCCCTGCGGGACAGCTCGGAGTTTTTCTTTTCTCTTCTTGATATCAGGATCAAGCCTAGGCCTTCACACTGAGCTATATCCCCAAGCCCACTTTTAGTTTTAATTTTGAGACAGGGTCTCAGTAAGACACAAGTTCCTCAGGCTGGGCTTGAACTTGCCATCTTCCTAGAGAGCTAGGAGGACAGGACGATGCCTCTGGGCCTGACTCGGGATTTCTGAACCTATGCGTTGGCCACCACACTACTGCTCTGCAGGGTGAAGTGAGCACGTGACATCACTGTGACGTCAGCCCTTCCAACATGCCGGCCGGACTCCATGTTCTCAGGGTATATGGGAAAAACAGAGATGGTTTGGGCAGCTTGCAGGGCTTTTTCTGGGGACAGTGATTTCCGGGAGACAGTGTGGAATCCCACATCATTAGGGGTTGCACCTTCTGTGCACAGCCTGGGCACTGTAAGAAGGGGACACCCTCCTCCGCCCCCTGCGTGCACCTAGGGGTTTGTTCACTAGGCCTGGCCTCACCCGCCACAGGGGTGAAGGTGATGTCACTCTCTGCAGGTAGCGCCCCCGGTGGGGACAGGTGGACTCCTGTGTAGTGCCTTGAGCTGGGAGGGAGTCGTGCCCAGGGCCCGAGGGCTGCTGATTGTGGACGTGAGGAGGGTGTGTGCAGCCACACAGAGGCGTCAGGCAGGATGCAAGGGGAGGGGTGACAGGTTCAAGATGACAGGTGGCAAGTCTCACTCCCCGTGTGTTCTGTGGGCTGTCAGGCTGGTCCCTAGGGCAAGCAGGAAGGCTGGGTGGAGGCAGGGCAGTGACCAGGGTCTGGGGGTGTTGCCACTGCCACTGGGTGAGCTCAGGTCCCCTAGGGGTCCCCTTCTGGGCCGAAGGACTAGGGTTCGAGCTGCTTTGCTCCCTCTGCCAAGCCTTGCCTGTGTCCCCTTGGGCTGCCCCTTCTCGCTGGTCCTGCCCTGCTCAGACCTTGTCTGGGCACACAGCATTGTTAGGGCGTCAGCGGCCCCTCGAGCGGCCCTTCCCCTCTGCCTGAGGCCCTCCTCTCCCCCTTCACCTGCCCCCTCTCCCCCTTAATTCCCACCTCTCCCCCACTCCCCACGGGGGGCAGAAGCATCCTTCTCAAGTGCAGACTGGACTGTGCCCCTGCCCTGTCGGAAACCCTTTAATGGTTCCCCGTTGCCCTCAGGATAAAGTCAGAACTCATTAGCGCAGCAGTGGAGGCCCAGCTGCCGCCTCAGAATCTCCCTCCTGCCCTGCACTTCCGTGGCACCCGGCTGCTCCCCCAGTCCCACTCGCCAGCATGCCCCACTGCGCCCACCTTCAGGCCTGTCTCTAGTGTTCTCACGTGGCCGCTTGTCCCTCCTTCCTCCGTCTGTCCATGCCTCATCCTCCACCTGTCAAATCAGACGCTGCCACTTCCAGGAAGCCCTTCCTAGCCTCTCTCCTGCTGGAGTCCTATGGCCAGAGCCACAGTGACAGCCACATAGTCAAATGGGCCCAGTGCCCAGCACTGTTCCTGGTAGGCCATGAGGCTAAAGGTGTGTTGCCCTGCTGAACTGGGCTCATCCTAGCCCTTGACGAGGAAGCTGATGCCCACGTGGCATTCCCCGGCCTGTGGGGACAAGGTGGCGGTTGGCAGCCACTCTCGGTAGGGGAGCGTGAGACGTGGATGATGGCCGGAGGGCCGAGGGTTAGTGGACTATAGTGCCCTGGAGCAGCTGGAGGGTCCTGGCGGTGCTGCATAGGGGCCTGAGAGATGAGGAGGATTCCGGGCAACTGAGACCCCTGAGGAGGCGGAGGGGCAGACGAGAGAGTCATTTTAAAGCACAGTGTCCACTTCCTTCTATATCTCCGGATATAGTACATAATTTGACATTTGAATCACTTTAATCGTAGCTCCCTGATTTTTGCCCCCAGGTCGAGTTTTCCTTTCCTGTATAGCAAAAGGAATTTAAGAATAGGAAAATCTTCAGAATGTAGGTTTCAGAGCTGGGCATGGTAGCACATAGCTATAATGCTAGCAGTGTGGGCGGCTGAGGCAGGAGGACTGCAAGTTCAAGCCGAGCCCAGGGAATTAAGTAGCAAGACCCTGTTTAAAATAAAATTTTGGGAGGCTAAGGCTGGAGAATTGAGAGTTTCAGCCCAGCTGGGGCAACTTAGTAACTTAGCAAGACTGTGTCTCATGTAAACAATAATAATAATAATACTAAACCCATTTGTGTGACATCACCTGCCTGGGCCTGGCTCAGAAAAGGGACTGAGAGGCAGGTAGGGTGACGGGGCCCTCGCTGCCTTGCGGTGAGGCAAGGACAGTGAGCTGGCATCCTTGGCTCCCGAGTTTGGAGGGTGGGAAGGGCAGAGAGGACCTGGGCCAGGGCCAGGTGTGCTCTGGGGCTCCCCACTGAATGCCTGCTGTCCTTCTGGGTAGTTTCCATCTTTAATTTCTCAGTGTTTTATGAACAGGGAGTAAATCAGTATACTGTGCCGACTGCTTCACGTAAAGGATTAATAAAGTGGAGATTTATGGGTCTGCCCAGAGGGATGCGGAGGAAATGGAGAACAGACCAGGCTTCGTGCCGGAGGGGCAGACCCTGGCTCTTCCCTCCCTCCTTTGAGGGATGCCTGCTGCAGGACACTGCTAGGAATTTGTCCTTTGGGGCCTAGAGACAGAGATGGTATCACCGCTGGATCTAGAGCCTGATCTGTGGTTTTGCTCCAGAGCAAACTAAGCTAGCCCAAGGTCAAGTAGCTGGACCCATCCCTAGGTCTGTCTAGGGTGACAGTCTTGGTGTTAGCCCTGGGCTTGAACTCCCACAATCCAGTTTGGAGTTTAAAGCCAGAGACATTTGAAGTTCACATTCTTTGTGGCTGGGTCAGGCTGCAAGAATGGAAAATTGTGACATCAGGAGTTTGAATAATGAGGACCTAGGTTCTTTCTACCTCTCCAGTTGATCCTCAGCATCCTGACACACCCTCACAGCATCACCTCCTGGGGGTAAAATGGCTTCAGTAGTTCCAGTTATCACATTCAGAAATGAGCGTGTCCAGTGGAAGAAGGTGGTAGCCATCTCTTAATGGTTATCTCTCTTTAACAGCAAGCAAGGAGGTCTGGGATGTTGAGTACTGAAGGAGTGTTTGCCGAGCATGTGCAAGGCCCTGGGTTCAATTCTTAGCACCGGAGGGAAAAAAAAAAGGTGCATAGGTTTTCAACATGGCCAGTGAGACTTCACTAGTCTGGCTCAAAGTTTATTAAAAAAAAAAAAGCCTACAAAATTTCCCAGAAGCCCTTGAGCTGGCTTTCTTCCTATCCTACTAGCCAGAACTGGGTCATGCAATTCTTCCTAAGCCAATCAGCAGCTTGCTGAAAGGGATAACCATGATTGGCTGAGAGCAAAGCAGATCGACTGAGTTAAGTTTCCTGGTATGTGGGCAGAAGTGGGCATCCTGGGAAAGAGGAAGGGGTGGGGCTGCTAGGTAGGCATGTACCATAGTAGATGGGTGATTTGGTTTTGCTCACTGAGCCTCAGTTTCCCCATCTTTTATAAGCTGCTGGGAGAGCAGGGCGGGTGCTGTGTGCTAGGTGTGAACAGTAACCATGAGGCGATCGGAGCGCTCTGGATAATTGAGCGCTGGGGTGTTGCTGGGCTGTGGGGATGGAGCTGGTGGGTGTAATATCCTGCAGGGGGCACTTGCCTTTGTCAACACTAGGGAACTGAGGTGGCATTGCTGTTGTTGTAACCATGTGGTGTCCTTCTTGACAGTCTGGGCTTTCAGGTTGGGACAGGCTCCTCCACTCCCCGGTACTGTGACATTGTGTAGTTAGTTAACCTCTTTGAGCCTCAGTTTCTCCCTCTGTGGGTGACAATACTGATACTTACCTTGTAAGATTGTTGGTGGGCCAAGGAAGGCAGAAAAGCCGGCCTTGGGCTGGCACAGTGCCCATCCCCAGGGCAGTGAGGTGTCCACAGGGCTGAATGCCAGGCAGGAGAGAGGTTAGAGCCCTGGTGTGTGGCTTGGATCTGAAGTCCCCCAAAGGCCTCACGTACCTATGGATACTGTGTAGGGCTGGGAGGTAGGGCCTGGCTGGAAGGGGCAGTGCTGGGGGCTTGACCTGGAGGGGCGCGTGCTGGTTCCGCCCTTCCTCCTGCACCTGTCTCTGTTCTGTTATGCCCTGAGGATCTCTGTCTCTGGAACTCAGGCTCCGGCTGTGGCCCTACTATGTGATTCCACTATTTCCAGCCACCAACCCGTGAATAGACTGTGACCTTCTGAAACTGTGAGCTAAAATTTTTCCTCCTTGAAGTTGTGGATGTCGGATATTCTGTCCCAGCAATAAAAAAGTAAGACATCAGGTTTAGAAGGCCACCAGGCCAGGAGCAGAGGGAGCAGAGTGCAGAGCCCCCCTGGGGTGAGGATGCTGAGCTCCTCCTCTCACAGGGACCTTAGACGCCCCACCCATGCCCTGTCTGCCTTGAGTAGGTGGGGCCAGCGACAGAAAGGGGCTTCTGGGGCTGGGCAACTGGGACTGGGGTGGGAGGATGGAATACAGCAAGCAGACAGGCAGGGGGTCTGCAGATGGCTGAGGTAGCCAGAGATGGTCTCTCCCGACTCAAGGGTCCTGGTGCATCCAGGCCGGCTGCCCCAGGGCCATCTTAACCCTAAAGACCTATCAGCTTCTAGACTGCCCCTGCCGGGGTCCAAAACTCAGCTCTGTCACTCGTTGTTTGAATGGCAGGGAGCAAATCCTGGGCCTCCATGGGCTGTTGTGTGCCTCAGTTTCCCCATCTGTGAAATGGGCATTGAAGCCGAGCCCTCCTCTGAGGGCTGTGCCGGGGATTGCGAGTAGGTAGGCTGGGCGCCAGTGAGCCCTAGCTGTTATTTGAGAATAATAAATGCGTGTATTCCTTGCTTTCACAAAGCAAATCGCATTTGCTTATGGTACTTCTGGGCCTGAGGCCGCCGCACTGAGGGAGAGGAAGATGGAGAAACAAACCGCTGTGGAAGCTGCTCTGAGTGTGCAAGATTTGGGGGTGATCAGCCCGGGAGGCTTAGGAGGGGGTCGAGCACCTGTGCTGTGGGGCTGCACTCCTGGAGGGGAAGGAGGGGCATCCCCTCCGCTCCAGGGGACACTTGGTGGCTGGTGGCATGCTGACTTGGGGAGCCTGGAGGGCCAGGCTGCTTCTGAGCCAGCGCTATCTAGAGGCCATCACACCCAGAGAGCAGATTAGGTCTGCTGTCTGTCTCCCACTGCACAGGCCTCGACCTCTCCCCATGCTAACCCTGACCAGGGTTCTGGTCGTGCAAGAGCCCCGCAGTGCCCTGGCTGGCACGGTCGGTGGGGTCATAGGGCACCTCCCTGCCTGTACCTGTGGGTGGGATGCTGCTTGGCATGTTCTGGCCTGCATCTTGGGGGAATAGCATTGCTTTAGGAGTTCTGTAAATGCCCTGAGAGGTCCTGCCAGGAGTAGACCCAATTGTTGTGTTACTCAGTGCCTCCTAAACTTATTTAAACACAGTGTCTTTCCTGCTGTAGAATCCTTAACATTCCAAGGACATGGTGTGGGGACCCACTGGGGACATAGTGTAGTGTGACAGCCCTGGGCAACAACACACCAGCAACAGTACACTGGCAGAGCTCCTACTTCACTTACGTACCTGAGTAGGTTTTTAAAAAAACTCTTCATAATGGCAAATCTCTTTTCTTTCGTTCTTTGTCTCTTTCTTTCTTTCTTTCTTTTTTTTTTTTGGAAAATGGGCTACTGGGGATTGACTCCAGGGCCTTCACATGGAGCTATATCCTCAACCCATTTTTATTTTTGATTTTGAGTCAGGACCTCACTGAGTCACTAAGTTGCCCAGGCTGGGCTTAAACTTGCAGTCCTCCTGCCTCAGCCTCCTGGAGTGCTGGAATGACAAGCAGCAGGCTTACGATGGCCAATTTCTGACAGATTCTGAGTAGAGTGTCGTGCCCCTCCGGGTCCATGCCACCTGCAGCAGCTGTGTTGTCCCCTGCCCGAATTCTTCTAAGGAGGCTTTTGGAGATGATGTGCAATGCAGGCTGCGAACCCTCCTGCAGCGTTCCAAGTGCTGTGGAAACGCGGGTTGTCTGCCGTGACTGTGGCTGTGTCCACAATCCCTTCTTCCTAAGGTCCCAAGCGCTGCGCCAGCGTGAGGCGTCTGTTAATGTAGTTGTTTGGCTTAT
This sequence comes from Ctenodactylus gundi, assembly GCA_004027205.1. NCBI lineage: Eukaryota > Metazoa > Chordata > Mammalia > Rodentia > Ctenodactylidae > Ctenodactylus > Ctenodactylus gundi. Next base: position 27,745 of record PVKB01001413.1, read on the forward strand.
AGCGTGTTATTACCGTCTCTCATCACGTCACTACGAATGCCCGATCGTGTGGCATTTCATGGACACTGTGTGTCCTTTGTGAGGAGCTGGGCTGGGGCATGAGGCATGTCGCATTTGTAACCCTGTCCTGCTGCCAGGGGGCTGACAGTCCAGTGGAGGCGAGAGACCGTGGGCTCCAAATGCAGAATCCCAGCTCCTGCGGGTACCTGGGCAGTGCCAGACACAGGGACAGTGGGAGGGACCCTCTGCCTTCTCCAGACGTGGCCACTCAGCACCAGCTTGTGGGTGACCCTGGTGGGCCTTGGTGAATATCACTCAGTACCCCGAGGATGGAGGTGCACACCCTGTGACACCCACAGGGGGCTTGGTGCATCCACAGGGCAGAGCTGGCTGCCCAGCAGACTGGCCTGGGATGACCCGCACCCCTGAAGGCGGTCACTCCCCCCAACCCCTGTGTCTCCCTGTTGCCTGGACCCTTCTCCTTGGGGACCCTTGTACCCCTCTCCTTCCCCAGAGCATGCGTGTGGTCTCAGAAGGGCCACCAAAGTGTCATGCATCTGAGCTGTCTACGTAGAAGATGGAATTTCAGCACCAGATTGTGGCTGTGGTGGGACAAACAGCTCTGCTGGCTGTGGATACACTTGGCTCACACGTTGCTTTTTAAAACATATGAGCCAGGAGATTTCACGTGAAAACACACACTTCTAGTTTCCTGTGAATATCTCAAAGGCCTGCGACTCTAGGCCTATGCTCCTGCTGGGGCCATGGTTGAAGGAGCTGAGGGTGGCCTCCCCTTTCAGTAGGAGGCGATGTGTTCAGGTTGTCAATGCCCACAGGTGCCCTGGGCTCAGGACGTGCCCGCCTGGCTCTGTGAGCCTCTTTTTGTGGAGTCTCCTATTTGATCACCTTCATGAGCCATGTTTTCTGAAGAGCCTTTCAACAGTGATATGAGTCAGTGTGACCGTTGACGGGATTATGTCAACTTGAGGGAATTAGAAACCACACCTCCATTAGGATTAGGATTTGTGAATCACCCTAGATTGGGGATCAAGAACTGGTCTGGATTAGAATGTGAGTGATTTGTGGAATGGCCAATGAGAGAAGAGCACCCACCTACGTGTGGGAGGGTCAACTGGAACTCTAACGGTATAAAAGGGGGGAAGAGGGAAGATTATCACAGCTTCTTCCTCTGGGAAAGCTCTTGCCTTTGCGATTGTCTATGGACGCCAACTTGCTGCACATCACAGATTGTCAGCACAGATCCACTCCAGTCTCGACTTGCGCCTGTCTGAGCATTGCTGCTGTTCAGTCGCTGATCTTCAGGCTCCGGTCTTCACCGGAGATCTACAGCAGATTCTCACCTCACTGGCTGTTCTGCAGTCCCGGACGGGAAGATCTACTTCACGGCTGAGCAGCCATCGTGGACTATCGTTATCCTTGGATTTGTAAGCCTTCCTAATAGATCCTTTTTGTGATAAAACCTGTAAATTCTGTCTTTTGGAGGAACCCAAACTAATACAGACAGGAAAATCTCCCTCGCTGCAGTGACCGTTCCCACCAGCCTGCCTTGTCTCTTGTCCTCTCTTTTTTCTTTCTTTTTTTTTTAACTTAAAAGACATTTTTTTTTGAGACAGGGTCTTGTTCTGTAATCTAGGCTGGTTCTGAACTCGCTATGAAGCCCAGGCTGCGCTTGAACTCACAGTAGTCCTCCTGCCTCAGCCTCCGAGTGATAGGATTACAAGTGTGCACTGCCCCTCCCCACTGGCTATAATGTAGTGCTGTGGATCAAACCTGGGGCCTCGTGCTTCTTAGGCAAGTGCTCTAGTCAATGAGCTTTCCCCCCAACCCTGTTCTCTTGTTTGACAGAAAGGAAACTGTGCCCAGCGACAGGAAGTGACAGGCCCAAGGAGCAGAATCTTGGGCTACCTTGGGGATTTGGGCTCTCATGACTGTGCCCTAACTGCCCTGGCAGGTATTATGGGGGGATGGGAGGAGGGTGGATTTCAACAGGAAGGCTAGGACCCCCAGAGGCTAGGTCTGGGTGGGCTTAGAAGATGGCATCTGAGCCGGGTCCAGTGCCATAGGCCTGTAATCCCAGCACTCTGGAAGACTGAGGCAGGAGAATCACAAGTTCAAGGGCAGCCTGGGCAGCTTAGGAAGACTCTGTTTCAAAATCAAAAATAGAAATAGGTTGGGGATGTAGCTCAGTGTGATGGCCTTAGGCTCGATCCCTAGTACCACACACACTCACACTCACACTCACACTCACACAGAGCTGGCTTCTGAAGCATAAAGGCGTGCACTGTCCTGTGGGCTGGGCTGGCTCTCCCCCAGTTCCTCGGGGGACAAGGAAACACAGTGGTTATTTCGGACATGTTGTAAGCAGCAGAGTCCTGGCCATGGGTCACACATTGCCTCCACGTCCCGGCTCCACTGTCCACTCTGCACACACTGAGATACTCAAGATATGGGTGAGACAGGGAAAAGTAGGGCTGGGGTGCTGGGCACGGAGCCATGGAAAAGATTGTAGGGATAGAAGGCCAGTTCAGCTGCGTGGCCATGTGGTCATGTGGCCTCGGGCACAAGTCACCTGCAGTGATGACTTTTGTTTTCATTTGTAGTGGGTGGGGGAAAATTACGTCTCTCAGGGCTGCTGCAGGATTTCTTCTTTTTTTTTGCCCCACTGTTTTTATTAATATACAGATGTAATACATAGTATTTACAATGAATTTGGGTGTTTCGTACATGTATGTATCACATCAACTTTACAATCCCTTCCCATTTTCTACCCTCCCACCCCCTCCTTGTCCCTTCCCTCTGCTCCGGCTATCACTTTGTATGGTTCCAAAGAATGTCTGTGTTCTGGGCTTTCCAAGTCCGAGAAACCATGTGTTTAACATATTAATCTTCCGCACCTAAGTCATTTCACTTAAGTCACCACTCTACCTCATCTTCCTATTTCTCTAGTGGGTTCACAGTAGTTAGATCTTGATATCTCAGACATGAAGGCAAATTTAGTTATTTCAGAATTCCTTAACTTTCATATTTTATTTACTCATATTTCACTAATTACCAACATATTTTTTTCTCAGCTCATTCTCCTCTAGCTGTTATCGCTTCTTCTGTGGGGTCATTGGTGTCGCTGGTCTTCCTTTCACTTTCCAGGTTTCCTTTAAGTATTTTCTGCAATATTGGTTCAGTGGCTGCAAATTCCTTTAAGCTGTCTCTGTCATGGAAAGTTTTAAGTTCTCCCTTAAAATTAAAAGATAATTCTGCTGGATATATCAGTCTTGGTTGGCCTTTATGTTCTTTTAGTGCTTGGATGACATTGCTCCAAGATCTCCTTGCTTTTAGAGTTTGGATTGAAAAATCTGCCATTATCCTGATGGGCTTATCTTTGTAGGTCACCTTCTGTTTTTCTGTTACTGCTTTTAGTATTTTCTCTTTGTGTTGGGTTTCTAGAATTTTAATTATGATGTGTCGTGATGAGGATCTCTTCTGATCAAAGTTGTTTGGTATTCTATATGCCTGCAATAGTTCTATGTTCATTTATTTTCTTAGATTTGGGAAATTTTCTTCCATTATTTCATTAAACATGTCCTTTAAGCCTTTTGTTTTGTCCTCAGTCTTCTCCTCGATTCCCATAATTCTGAGGTTGTTTCTCCTTGAATCGTCTATCAGCCATTGTAATGATTCGCTTTCTTTATTTGCTTTGTGTTCTTCATGGCCTGTATGTTGCAGCTCAGTCACTTTATTTTCTAGGTCTGACATTCTATTCTGAAGTTGTTTAAAGTGGTTGCTTATTATTACCTGCGTGTTTTTCATTTCCTGAATATCTGCATTTAATTTTTCTATATCTCTGTTGTGCTCTCTATTTTATTCTTTTGTCTTCATTGTCTTCTGGTATATTTCTTCTCTGGTCTCCTCTAGTTGCTTTTCAAGGCTTGCTTTTTGCTTATCTATGTATTGGTGTGGCTCTTCTGCTGTCTGTTTTATTTCTTGCTTTAATTCCTGCTGTAATTCATTGAATTTCTGGGCCCAGAAATTGCCATCATTTTTGCCATATTCATCTTGATTTATCCTGATATCATCTCCTGGGGTTTCAGGTCTTTTTGTAGGAGATTTGTAACCATGCTTCCCGATTTCTTCTTTGGTCTCCTCTAATTTCTTTTCAAGCCTTGCTTTTTGCTTAGTTAAGTGTTGTAGATGTTGCTCTGTCTGTTTTATTTCCTGCTCTGCTTCCTCCTTTGTTTCCTGCTTGAATATTTCTTGCTTTAATTCCTGCTTTATTTCACTGGCTGTCTGGGCCCAGAAGTCACCATCACTTGTGCCCATCTGTTTTTTGAGTTCTGCAATTTCAGCACCCCTTGTACCATCTCCTGGGGAGTCAGATCTTTTTGTATAAGATTTGTTACCATGTTTCCCCATGGTTCTGCTACCTCTGACTGCCTCTGGTGCACAGGGAAGAAAATGGCTCCCACTGACATCACTGCCTGTGATGGCTGTTTAGCCCCGTTTCTGATCTGGGATCCCAGGGCCTTTTCTAGGGGGAGCCCTCGCTGTGTATGTACTACACACACCCGCGGGTTGGTGCTTTTGAGGCTGGGGCTGTCCACTGACAATAATTCCCACTTATCCGAGTCCGCGTTTACCTCGGGCTGAGGTTCTGGCCTCCGGACCTTGTTTGTGATCTGTGGATGCTGGCAGCTTGGGGCCGGGCCGGGTTGGCTGTTTTCTTCCTCATCCCAATATGACTTCAGGATTTCAGACCCACCTGCAGCCTCCTCTCCCGTTGTGTGCTCCGTTCTCTCCCAGCTCCGCTCCGACTGATGTTCAGGTCCCCGCGTGCTTTCCTCTGTCCGCAGCTGCCTGCCGTTTGGAGCCGCCTGTGGCCGTTTCCTTAACCTTAGGGATTTTTTCCCCCCCTCCGGTTTCCCTTTGGAGTTTCTGGCCTCCCGCTGGTCACCTTTCAGTTTTGGAGGATGCTCCTCTCTTTCCTAGCTACACCAAGCACGCTTTTTCTAACTTTCTTGACTTTTTAAGTGAGTTGATGAGGAGACATTGTGCAGTGCTGTTATTCAGTCGCCATCTTGACCCAGGATTTCTTCTTCTTATTAATTTACAGTCCTGGGGATCAGACCCACAGACTCTGTGCGGCTACATTTCTCAGGCCTTTTTGGTGTATATTTGAACAGGCTCTTGCTAAGCTGCTAGGTGGCCCAGACTGAGCTTTAATCTTGGCTCTCTTCCTGCCTCAGCCTCCCAGGGTGCTACAAATATAAGACTGTGCCACCAGGCTGGGCTTGGGTTAATAATTATGAACACTCCAAGTTAATAACGACAGTCCCAAGGACGAAAGCTTCCATTTACGGATGTTTACCGTGTGCTGTGGCCGGACTCAGCACTCTCCTTGCATCATTCAATTTAATCCTCATGGCAGCTCTACAGGACACTGAGGCTTGGGGTGATTCCGCACAGGAAGGCGTTTGCTGTGAGCCACGCATGTTTCCCATTGCCCACCAGTGTGGACATGGCTTCTTCCCTTACCCTTCCTGTGGGAGGTGGCCTTCCTCTGGGACTTCTTCCGGGGATCAGGGTTTTCCTCCTGCTGACACCCAGGCAGTGACGCCTTGGGGAGGAGGAGAAGCTGGTGGACCGGAAGTCCACCAAACTGTCCCCCTCCTTCCCTGCTGGCCCGTGCTGGCCTCTCAGCAGAGCCCAGAGTGCTACCTCTGGACGTGTGAGCGACAGTGTGTGTGTGTGTGTGTGTGTGTGTGTGTGTGTGTGTGTGTGAACAGCCTGGGGGTGCGGGGGTCTCCGCCAGATGTGAACAGATGGGGCAAGCTCATGGGTCCCCACCTCCCAAGGGCATCATTAGGAAGCATTTGAATGATCCAGTCCCAGTCAGGGAGCCGGGTGGGTTAGGGTGGCGTCACCCACTGAGAGCTGTGCTCCTCCCTCCTCCCTGGGACCTGTGAGAGCCATATTACCTATGAACGTCCTCCCCAGAGTCAGAGCTCTGTATGTGCATATGTGTAGTACTGACACTGAGCCCAGGACCTTTGCACGGAGCTGTGTCCCTAGCATATTTCTTTGTTTTTTGATATTGAGGTGGGGCCTCATGAAGTCACTAAGTTGCCTTATGCTGGGTTTGAACACGAGATCCTCTTGCCTCAGCCTCCAGGAGTGCTAGGATTACAGGCCTGCGCCCTGGGCCTGGCCTGGTGCCACTCGTAAGCAGCATGAAGCATGGAAGAGGCAGACGTGCTGTGGGGACCTCTCTGTTGGGCGGGGCCTTGGCAAGGTGCTGGGCCAGACCAAGTGTGAACCTATGGCAGGCCACTCACCTGGGCTGAGAGAGCAGGTGGCAGGGCTAGGCTTCTGGTTTGTGGTCCAGGCTGATTCTGAACTCACTATAGATCGCAGGCTCGCCTCCAACTGTCAGCAATCCTCCTGCCTCAGCCTGCCCAGTGCTGGAATTACAGGTATGTGCCACCACCCCGGGTTTATGTGATGCTGGGGAATTGAAATCAGGGCCTGGTACTTGCTAGGCAAGCGCTCTACCTGCTCTGCTATTCCTCTAGCTCCCGAGGTAAATATGAATTTTAAAAGACTTGCCCGCCATGACCAATTAATGAGATTCAGGCTCGCGTCTCGAGGAACACAGCAGATGGCCTTTCCACAGGGGCAAGCACTTTGTGTGAGCTAGTTCCTTTTTATAAAAAATTTGTTTTAAACTTTTTTTTTTGTGGTACTGGAAATTGAGCATAAAGCTTTCACTCTGAGCTTCATCATCAGGCTGTTTTTACTGATTATTTGATTTGATGCAAGGTCTTACTACTAAGTTGCTAAATTGTCCAGGCTGGGCCCAAATATGCCATTCTCCTGCCCCAGCCTCCCAGAGTGCTGGGATTACAGGGTGCTAGTTCCTTCTGTCTGTGGGACACAAGTGTCGATACTGTTATTATCCACTCACTTTACCCACACAACGCTGAGGACCTAGCAAGGTTTCCTGTCATTGGTTACATTTCTCTCGTCGTGACTGATCTGTCCCATGGGCTGTCCTTCCTGGGCCAGGCGGGGAGCTGATGTCTCAAGGGAGGTCGTGATGGGGAAAGAGACAGCCCTCCACTGCCTCAAGCGCCTGTCTTGGCTTTCAGGTCACTGGGGCTCAGACCTTCATGTGACTCCTCCACTGTGGGTGCCCGAAAAATGATTTAAAAATACTGAAAAAATTGTAACCATTTTATACAGCTATCATCCCCACACTGTATAATTTGCCATTTTAAAGTCTGTAACGCACTGTTATTTTAACTTGTCCCCAGAGCTGTGTAGCCATCATCACAGTCACCCCCAAAAGAAACCTGAACCCCACTAGCAGCCACTCGCCAGTTCCCTTCCCCTGAGCCTGGCACCCCACAAAACAGAGTCACCTGTGCAATGGAATTAGAGGATCCACGGTGTCTCTGTGAGGTTTTTTTCCTTTCCCTTGATGTTTTCACGTTTCCCCCATGTGTGGGGACCCCTCTTTCCTGGGAGTACCCCATATTTACCCTTTTGTCACTGGGTGGATAGTTGGGTGGTTTCTAAGTTTGCATAAGAGATTTTGTGCTTATGTGTGTTTCTGTGGACGTGCAGTGGATGCAGCGGGAGTGGAGTGGCTGGGTCAGGGGACGACTCTGTTTAACGTCGGAGGAACAGTGGGACGGTTTTCCAAAGCGGCTGGACATCCTGCCAGCTGCCGGCGAGGACTCAGCTTCTCCGCGTCCTTTCAGTGTGTCTTACCTGACTTTTTGATGGTAGCCCTTCTCGTGGGTTTGAAGCTGTGTCTCTGCGTGGCTTTGATTTGTACTTCCTTGGAGATGAATCGTGTCGAGCACCCTTTCATGTGCTCACTGGCGATTTGTGTCATCTTTGTCTTCGGCTGTACAGATAATAAACGTGTCTACTTAGATTCATTCATTCTTTCTTTTTCTTTTTCTTTCTTTCGTGGCACTGGGGATTGAGCCTAGGGCCTTCATGTTCCGCTACATCCCCAGCCTATTGTTTTGTTTGTTTGTTTGTTTGTTTGTTTTGAGACAGAGTCTTGCCGGACTGCCCGGGCTGGACTTGAACTTGTAATCCTCCTGCCTCATCCTCCTACAGTGCTGGTGGTATAGATGTGATCTGGCTTCCTTTGCTTCTTTGAAAAAAAGGAAGTTCCAGTAAGTTGATTCAGCGAGTGAGGAAAGCTGACCATATGTTGGACACTAGGGCCACCCTGATGACTGTGACCCAGGCCTTTGCCCCCAGGGAGCTCCCAGGAGGAGACAGATACAGGGAGGAATTTGACAGCTCTGATGGTCAGGTTGGTGCTTGATCAGCTGTAGGTGGGAGAGGAGTAGGTTGATGGCGCATCGCAGCAGGTGTCAAGGAGGGCTTCCTGAAGGCAGAGGCTCTGGGGCCAGGTCTTCTAGGGAAATGGGGAACCACAGAGATGAAGAAAGACCACAGGGTGGGAAAGCCTGCGGAGGACAAGCACAAGATCTCCCTGGGGAGCAGCTGGGCAGGGGCGGGGCCAGGCACCAGGGGGCGGAGCCACGCATCTCAGGACTGGCGTTTGAGCCCTGGAGAAAGATCAGAGGAAGATAGATTCACGTGGCTGCAATGGGGAGCTCAGCGTGGGCTTAATTTTGCCATCAAAACCACACTTGTCCTCGAGGCCTCCTAACAGAGTTGCTGAAGCGGCGGTGTGGTACCAGGCGGGTCCTTTTATGTTGTAGTAATTATGCTGTCACCCACCAAAACTAATTTCATCTCAGGAGGCAGGACGGTTCGGTGGTATTGCAAACTGCTGCCGCGCCAGTGTGAGTGGCCTAATTGGGATTCATAAATCCACTTTTTAACAAGCACAATTAGGAATACTTATTGCGGGCCAGCTTGAGGAAGTCAGGGAGTGCCGTCTGCAGGGACGGCTTTTATGTGGCTGTATTTAATGTACTGAAGACTGGATTTGATCCTGGCATCACAATTGGTCACAGGGGGAACAAGGCTCCACTTAAAAGTGGAATTTTACCCCAAAGTTTAATTCTGAGGAGGTAGTTAGGTAGTCTTAGAGTGTGTAGGGTGGTGTGGGGGGTGTCTTGCTAGATTGTGCTTTGGGGCAAAATGGCAAACCCCACCAGTTTTGGAACAGAGAAAGGGGCCTCCTCACAGATCAGCCAGAGACTTTGGGGGAGGCCGTACACCCCCAGCTAGGGAGATTGCAGATCACAAGTTTGAGCCCAGCCCGGGCAACGGAGTGACCTAGTGAGGGCTTGTCTCCAAATCAAAAAATAAGAATAGGTTCAGGTTCTGCAGCTCATCTGGGGGCCACAGCCCCACCCTACAGGCAGTGTCCTCTGCCCGGTGGGGCTGACCCACCTGTAAGTCCTCCTGGGATTGCCTGTGTGCTATGCCGCACCCCTCACTGGCCTGTGGAGCCCTTGGGCAGGAGCTAAGGGTTGCTCATACCCTAGCTCTTGATGTGCAGGAAGGAAGGTCCATCTGAATTAAGGCCCTTTGGTACTGCTCCCCCACCGTCCTCTTTTGGTGTGTGGCTCCTCTCCCTCCCCTCAGGGACAAGCCAATAGTAAATGGGAGGGACAGGGACAGCCAGCCTTGGGCCTGCTGTGGAGGCTGGTGATTCAACTGATGATAAAGTTAATTGCCAAAGGGTGTGTGTGTGTGTGTGTGAGTGGAGTAGGGGGGCTGGGTGTCTGGGAATGTAGCTTAGCTTGAAGAGCCTGGGCTCAATCCCAGTAGCACCCCCACCCTCCCACCCACACTCACACAAGGGTGTCTGTCTACTGTCCACCTCCTGTGACTTCTGATACGCAGAACTGCCACGGCTGGGGGAGGGTCTGGTCACATTGGGCAGGGTGAACTCGGGCTCTTGGTGGCTGGGAGGTCACGTGAGGTCTGCAGGCATCCAGGGATGACTGGAAGGAGAGACCTGTGAATCTTGAAAGTACAAAAGGCTTTCAGAGGGGAAGCAGGTGTGAGCTGGGACTAGGAGGGCGGCAGGGAGCAGGGGACGTGGGGACTGCTAGTGGCAGCTGTGTATGGCTTGGAGTGCTGCCACATAGAGAAGCCTGTACCCAGCTGGGAGCAGGGCTGATGCTGCTACTCAGGCTCTGCGGGTTCCCCACAGGGCCTCCGTGCTCCCGGGCTGGACGGCGGGCCATGGACAGAGCTGATGGGAGTTGGGGAGCTGCCGGCTGGTTGGAGAGGGGCACACAGGGGAGGGGATGGTGGCCGTGCCATGTCGCATCAGGCAGGCAGCGGCTGCTCCAGCAGAGCGTGTGTGACGAAGCCCGAGGAGGGACACTCGCAGGTCCTCTCGTGAACAGGGCCGGAGCACTCGGGTCCTGTTGCTTCAGGAAGACTACAGAGTCAGGGCTTCCAGGTGCTTTGTGATAAAAATGAATGGATGGGGCTGGATGCGGTGGCACAGGCCTGTAACCCCAGCACTTTGGGAGGATGAAGCAGGAGGATTCCAGGTTTGGGCCCAGCAAGGGCAGTTTAGTGAGACCCTGTCTCAAAATAAAAAAATGAATAAAGGGCTAGAGATGTGGCTCAGTGCAAAGGCCCGGGCTTCTCTCTCCAGCCCTGAAGGAAAGGGAGGAATGGGGGAGTGGAGGGACGCGGGGTGCTGGGCTTTGTCCCCGGTATCAGCAGGCATGGGGTTCACCCCGAGCTGCTCTTCCTGGCTGTGTGTCTTTCCAGGTGTTACCTAACTTTTCTGTACTGAGGTTTTTTTTTTTTTTTTTTGTCCTCCAAATTCAATGCTATTTGTGTCAGAATTCCGTTCTGCGAATCTACTAAAGGCAACAAGGCGCCTGGCACAGTGGTGGCCGGTCACTGTTGCTTCCCTCCCGCTCCTCATCCTCCTCACCTGCCTCCCCCAAGGTGAGCCTCTTCCCGTGTGGGAGCTGGGGTCTCTCACCTGCCCCGCTACCACGGGGCGCTAAGAGTCCCAACACACGTGTGTGATAAGCACTTTGTAAATTGTCCTGTGCACCTGTGATGAGGCAGCTCTTACTTTTTGCAAGACCCCATGGCCAGGTACAAGGCAAGGCAGGGTGGGTTGCCGAGGGGAGAGCGTATGTAGCACGGATTCACTGAATGGCACGGGTGCGCAAAGGGTCTGGCCAGGGCTCCTGGGGGTGTTGTGTCCGTGGCGCCCTGAAGAGGAGCCCCAGGAGGCCTGTCCTGTAGGGGAAGTGGGTTCCCAGCAGATGCTTGTTTGACCTTGAAGCATGAATCAGCTGCAGTGGCCCTGCCAGCACACATGGAGGATGGGCAGGTGGGACTGAGGCCATGCGGCCCATGGGGCCGAGTCATGGCTGCCCCAGCTCTTCCACGGCGTCATGTGTCCAACGTCACACGTGCACGGCTCGTCATGATCCCCACAGCCTGAAGCTCAGAGATGGAGAGAAGGAAAGTGGAAAGACACCTTGCCCAAGCTGGGCGTGGTGGCACACACCTGGCATCCCAGCACTGGGGAGGCTGAGGCAGAGTGAAATGGTGTCTCAAAAAAAGAAAAGAAAAGAAAAGAAAAGAAAAGAAACGCCCCATGCCCAGAGCTAGCTTGTAGGTAGTGGAGCCCCAGGTGGCCCTGCTCCCTCGGCTCTGCAATTGGCTGGTTGTCGGCTTCCTGTTACCATGAGTCTCCTTTTACATTTGGGAAACACGGAATCCTCATGATACTTGTCATGTGAACCTTTGATTTTCAAATACAACTGGTCCTCCTTATCTGTGAGTCATGTGTTCGTGGGATCAACCAGTGCAGATCAGAAACGTGGGGGTGGAAGTGGTATGTGCATTGAACACGCACAGGCTTTTAAAAATTGCTGTTCTCTAAACAATCTGGTCCAGCTGTTTCCATTGTATCAGGTGTGGTAAGTATAGATAACTTCAAGCATACAAGAGGTGCTAGATACAGTCATTAGCACTATAATTCCAGCTTCTCAGGAGGCTGAGACAGGAGGGTTGCAAGTTCGAGCCCTGCCAGGATAATTTAGTGAAAGCTTCTCTCAGAAAAAAAATCATAAAAGTGAAAAAAATACAGAGAGAGAGAAAGAGTTAAGAGAGAAAAGCTGGGGGTATAGCTCTATGGAGGGGTACTAATGGATTTGATCCCCAGTAAAACACACACACACTCTCTCTTTCTCTCTCAAACACGGAGGATCAGAGTGTACAGGAAGCAAGACGTAGGTTGCACACACTCAGAATGCTATACTTCATGTAAAGGCTTTGAGGTCCTGCAGATTTTGTTATTTTTTAGGGGTCCTGGCGTTAATTTCCTGTGGATACCAAGGAGCACTGAAATTTTAGACTCAAAACAGTAGAAAAAATAGCCGAGAATTCTCAGGTACTGGACACCCAGTTTCCGCTAGTGTTAGCTCTTGTATGACTACAACATAATGATCAAAACCAGGACATTGTCACCCTACTGTGACTGGAATGCTGCTCTTGGTTGAATCTCTTCCAGGAACTTCTTTTGGGGGGTGGTATACACCTCTAAGAATTTTGTCACATGTGTGGGTTCATGTCACAGGACCAGTCACCCTCAAAACTCCCTTGGGGCCACGCCCCCCCACCCCCAGTAGCTACTGCCCCTCATTCTCCTTTGTCCTTTTGAGAACATCAGCCATCGGGATCATGCAGGTGTGACCTTTGGAGAATGACTCTTCATGCCCAGGGTGCAGCCCGCTGGAGAGTCAGCTGTGCTCGTCCTGTGTACCAGCGAGCTCCATTTTTGTTTCTGAGTGCCATTCTGTGGTGTTTTCCTTTCTGAGAACTGCCATAACGAATCACCACAAATTGGTGGTGCGTGTGGCTCAAACAACGCTGAACTGTTTCCTCACAGTTCTGGAGGCCAGAGGTTGGAAATCAAGGTGTCATCAGGACAGACTTCCTGTGCCACTTCCAGGGAAGCAGCTTCCTGCCCCAGCAGAATTCCTGGTGCCTGCCGGTAGCCTGTGGTGTGCCCAGTCTCTGACTCTGTTGTCCCTGGCCTTCTCATAAGGACCTCAGTCTTTTGATTTAGGGCATACCCAGATCCAATGAACCTGTATCTTTATTCAAACAAGGTCACATTCTGGGCTTCTGGGCTTCTAGGTGACCATGAATGTTTGGGGAACATTCTTCAATCTGCTACAGATGGTATAGATGAACCATCTTTATAGAAATGGTACAGAGTAGGTTTAAACACCCACTCGCTGAAGGGTTATTTCCAGATTTTTGCTGCTATGAACATCTTTAGATAGGTTTTTAATTAATTAATTAATGGCAGTGCTGGAGTCAGATCTAGAGCCTGAGCTACACCCCCAAACCATTTTCATTGTCAATATCGAGACAGTCAAGTTGCCCAAGTTGCACCCCAACTTGTACTCCTGACTCAGCTTCCCGGGTGCCAGGATGACAGGCCTGTGGCACCAGGCCTGGCTCCTTGGGTTTTAATGTACACGTAAGTTTTCCTTTGGCATAAATATCCAAGACAGCGATTGCTGGGTCATAGGAGAAGCAAGTCTAATTTTTTAAAGAAATTGCTGTGTTGTTCTCTGCAGCGGCCGCGTTACATTTCCATCAGAAATGCCTGAGCGACGCACCTTCTCCACGTCCTTGCCGCTGGCATCTGGTGGTGTCACCATGTTTATGGTGGCCGATCAGTGATGATTATTATTTCTGTGTTTCTGAGATCAAACCTAGGACCTCACATGTGGGGGGCAAGCACTGCACCTGAGAGCCCCTTGCTTTTAGCTACTCGGATAAGAGACCCCCTGCCTGGGTCTTGCTGACATTTAGATTTACACCCTCTTGATGATGGATAAAGCCCCACTGTGTCTTGTGGGCTGACCTAGCCCCTGTGTCCTCTTCGGGGGAAGTGTCAGGTTGGGCCTCTCACTCAGGTATAAGCTGAGTCACTGGTGGTGCGTGGTTGCATTTGGAAACCTCTCCGTATAGGCTGAGTGTTAAGTCCTTTGCCAGTATGAGGTTGGCACACTCTCCCTCCCACCCTTCAGCGTTCTCCAACGATGTCTTTCGCGGAGCACTGCGTTTTCACGAGGTCTGATTTATTGATTCATTCTTTTATGGACTGTGCTTTGGTGTTATGTCTAAGGACTCTTTGCTCAAGGAGATTTTTCTTGTGTTTCCTTCTAAAAGCTTTTATGTTTTACTCTTAAGTCCCTTGGTTTGGAATTTCGAATGGCACAACCGTCACTACCTCTGTGTGGAGCAAAGGTTTAAGTCAAGCAGGTTCTAGACTGTGACCCACCATTTTGTTGTTGTTGTTGTTCCATATTTTTGAGTGAAGAGTACCTATCTTGGGTCACACATAAAACAAACTATCTAATGTAGTTAATGTATATTAGTACTAAAACTTCCTTTAAAATTTTTTTTCTTATAATATTAAAAATCAAGGGAAGGGACTGGGGGAATAGCTCAGCAGTTAAAGCGACTGTCTAACAAGCTCTGCCTGTGGATATCTAGATGGTCTGGTACTGTTTATTAAAAGACTATCATCCTTTCTCTCTCAATACTTTTTTTTGATACTGGAGATTGAACTTGGTGTCTTCTACATGCTAAGTGAATACTTTTGCACTTTGCTACAGCCTTAGCCCTCCAATATTTTTTAAACTTAATTAAGTAATTTATTTTTATTTTATTTAACTACTTGTTTTTTTTTTTTGAGACAGGGCTTTACTCTGAGTTTAGGCGGATCCTGAACTCATAATGTAGACCGTGTTGGCCTCAGACACATCGCAATCCAAGAGTTGGCATTATAGGCTTATGTGGTGCTGGAGAATGAACTCTCGACCTTGCTGGGCAAGCACTTATAACCACTGAGCTATTCTCCCAGCTCCTTATTTTATTTTTGAGACCGAGTCTTGCTAAGTGACCATGTTACCCGGGCTAGGCTTGAATTCGTGATTCTCCCCTCTTAGCCTCCTAGAATGCTAAGCTACAGGCCTGTGTCACCCCACCTGGCTCTCTAATACTTTTTTTTTTTTTAAGCTTCAATGTAGACTAAACTAACACTTCAGGCTGGCTTTGCTGCTGAGGAAGCCAAAACTCCAGGGAAGGATTGGACTTTATAAACTATCAGCAGAGAGCGGACAACTTTAGGGTTTCCATGGTTCATAGAAGTCACCATTTCAAAGATCAGAAGACAGAGGCTTGTTAGTGGCAGAACAAGTCCCAGCTTCTCATTAGAAGCCAGCTTTATAAGACAGGCAGGTATCAAGCAAACCAACGGGGACTGGCATTTCCCGCAGGTTGACCCCTGCCTGTCCGAACCCTTCAGTGGCCCCAGCTCCACCTAGTGGGACCCCGACAGGGCCGCCAGGAGGGAGCCCCAGGAGCCAGTCCTACATGGGGAAGCCAGGCTCAGGTGCCGACCCCTGACCCTTCTTCCCTGCTTCGTGAGTGTGATGACTTGCTGGGCCCCTGCCCATGGCCCGGCCAGCCTGTCCCGGTGGCCTGGAGGTGGTCAGGCCCGTTGCTGTGGCCTGGAGAACAGCAGGCGGCTTTTAGCCTGATTGAACCATATGTCTTCAAACAGCGACTCATCAGTCAGCTCTCCCCTCGCTGCTTTCCCTTAATGTATTTTCCTCTAGGGATTAACCGCGTCACCGCAATGCTGATTGGTTTTCCTCCCATTTTTACATTTTGGGGACACAGAGATGGGTGATTGTCAACTGTGACAGCCCATCTGAGAACGCCGAAGGTATCTTCTTCCCTTGATGTGAGAGAAAGAGAGAGGAAAAAAAAAAAACTCCCAGTAAATCTCATCAAATGTCAGCATCCTAAGGACTGCAGTAAGGTGTGCCAGGAGACGCTGAGAGATCTCCCAGGGTGCTTTTGGCATAAGGGCACCAAATTTCCTGCAAAATAATGGTGAGGGCTGAGGTGAATGAGGGCCAGGATGTGGCCTCTTTCAATTACTCATCTGTGTCCCCAGGCTCCACCTGATGTTTCTGGAAGGTTCCTGGGGCCAGAGTGAAGTAAAGGGGCCTAAGTCCTTTGGCTTTCTGCCATGGCCTGGCGGTGTAGATGGAGGCAGCTGCTTCCCGTCTGAGTCCCCTCGGGTCTGACATGAGGGATCAGAGTTGACGAAGGATCGCGTGTCACCTTAGATTCTGTGGCACCTACCTACCGGGCCTTGGCTACCTCGTACCAAGAAACCTCCTTTACTTCCGCATCGATCCCTTGATCAGAAATGGCCGCCCAGGGAGCCAGAACAAACCGGAAGGAGCGCACATTTGCATGTTGGCTTCTCGTCCCCCAGAAGGGGCTGTTGCAATTGGGGTGCACGATTGGTCTTATTTACCTCAGGTGACAGGTCCTGTCCTGAGCAGCCACAGGCAGGCAGCCATTAGTCACAGGCCTCAGCCACATTACTTACCTCTTAGAAGGAGGCATTGATTAAAAACCATTTCCTCAGAGCCCCAGCTCTATGCAAATCTGCCTCCTGCTCAACCTAATGGGTCTGTGTGGAGGCCATCTGTCCCTCTGTCCCTGTGTCCCTATATAGGCTGGCCCCTCTTCCTAAGCCCAGTCACTTCCCCTCCCTGAGCCTCAGCTCTCTGTCTGGGGTAGGCCAGAGTGGGCCCAGCTGATGTGGAGCAGCCCAGGAGTTTCTATGTACCTTCTGGGTACACATCTCCTGGGCTCAGCTCCAGGCCCCCAAGGAGTGGGCTCTGAGCAAGTTTCATGCCGTGAGAGTGCCCCCACCCCCACGTCCATACCTGGAGGGGGTGAAGAAAACAACGTAGGGCAGAGGGAGAGAGGCTGTGCTGTGCTAAAGTCTCAACAGAGGCCCCAGCCGTTCAAGCCTTTGGTCTCTGAAGAACCATGACACCTCGAGTGAGGCAGGGGCCAGGCCAGGCCTTGGTTGGGACCTCCCTTTGATCTGGGTAACAAGTGTTGAGTGTGGCCACCCCGACCCGCACCCCTTTGAGCCAGCTGGTCTCTGATGAGGGCAGTTCTAGGGAGCAAATGGGGAACAAACACGTGGGTCCTGTGGGGGGACCTGGGTGGCCTTCAGCCCCTGCTTCCTGCCTCTCTCCCAAACATCCAGCCTGAGATGCCTCAGTTTCTGATTAGAAAGCCCGGCCTGGATTTCTGTATTTTTGACTACGGCTGCCTCTGGGGCGGCCCAGGTTGGAGTAGCATCCAGAAATGCCCAGCCACTGCCTTCTCTCCATGGCCTGCCTGCCACCTGTGCTGTGCTGATGGGGTGATGCTGGGGAGAGTTACCAGCAGATCCCCGAGAGAACAGGTCTTGTCTCCCTCCGGTGTGACTGGGTCCCTGGCTGGGGCCTGGACCCTGGGCACGGTGCTGCCGTGGGAGGTGCTGGGCCCAAATCACAAGGCTGTCTGGGTGCAGAATGTCTGTGCGTGACCGTTGCCTTTCTCTTGGAGCAATAGCGCGTCCTTTAGAGCCAAAGCTGTCCCCCTAGAATGTAGATCCCCCTAAGCTGGTGTCTTAGTCGCTTTCTGTTGCTGGGACACAGTACCCCACACCTACAACTCAAGAGAGAAAAAGTTTATTTTAGCTCACAGCTCTGAAGTCTCAGGGCATGGTTTGCCCTTGACAGGAGGGATGGTGGAAGGGCCTGGCAGAGAACAGCTGCTCACAGTGTCACAACATTGGAAGCAGAGGACTGGGGAGAAGCGGGGGCAAGAATATGTCCTTCCGGGCCACACCCCCAGTGGTGTGCCCCCTCCTGACCAGGTCCCACCTCTTGAGAGCACATGGAAGCAACAGATTAATCAGTCCTATTTATCCCTACAATGCAGTCACCTTCCACATATACAAGGTTTGGGGGACATTTCAAATCCAAACCATAACAGCTTCTGTCCCAGAGCTGTCCCCACCCTGCCTCCTCACCCAATGTACAATTCTAAAGGGATCTAGAGTCCCCCAGCCCCGCCCTCAGAGACCCCCTGACCCCCTCCAGGCCAGGCGCCATCATGGGCTGCCACCTTTGCGTCTGTGGGAATTCTAATTTACAGACCGTGCCTTCGGAGAAATTTGGTGACAGAGCCATCAATCTCTGCATTTAAAATTTATTTTATTTTGTTTTTCCAGCCCGAGCGCCTGTTCTGCTGTGAACTCATCTATCTCATCAGCTCCCAGGCGGTTGCAGGGGAGTGGGTGTCCCCTCGGCCTGTGGGGTTCACGTGCATAATTCCCTTTAATTCATCTCAGGCAGGTGGTGGAGACCGGGTTTGAGAATGATTTTCAAAGTCTGTCTCTGGAGCTCAAAGATGCATCTGTCTCTCCAGCCGGGCCAGTCAATTACAGGAGCAATTTTCCAGGGTCGCTCCAAGATGGAGCTGTTCCTGGGCCTCTGTCTGGCCCCATCTCCCCTGGCCCCCTCTGCCTTGTGGTGTGACTCTGGCTCGTGTTGGGAGAGTGGCTCCTTCCCGCGGGGCTGGACTGTGGCCACCGCAGCCCCTGGCCTCTGCTGCCCTTGATTCAATCTTGCCTGGAACTTGGGCCGATGTCTCCTCTGTTGCGGGTGTGGGGAACGGGGGAGAGGGGTACGACGACGGGGAGGACTCAGGTCAAGTCTGCGCTCTGGTGCAGACAGAGCCTTGATCCCGAGCGTGTCTTCACACTTGATTTGCGTGCACAGTAAATGCACCTTGCGCATCAAGGCCGTCAGTCGTTTTCTGACGTGATCTATGCAGCTGGGCCCGAATTGAATCAGCTCCCGTATTACGGTGACAATTTTTTTGGTAAGAAAATGAAATGAGATGTGTGAACAAAAGTGATGTGCTCGGCGCGAGGTCGAGTTCCTGGGGCTGCGGGGCCCCTCCAGGACATTTCCTTTCCTCCTCTCTCTGCTCCTGGGGTCCCAGCCCTTCTACCCATGAAGCTCAGGGAAGAGACCGATGTGAGCCCACAAACTGATGGCTGGTAGAGGAAAGATACTTGGGTACAGTTGAGAGACAAGCAGGTAAAGATTCAAAATGCACAGAAACTAGAATTTAGGTTAAGCACACCTGGCAAGCTTTTTGGTTTTCATGCATGTATGGTCTAGAGAGCATGTATGAGTGTGTAGGAAGTGTGATACTCCCACCTGGAGGTCAGTGGTAAAGAGGACATGGGGACCTTCCACATGCTCTGCCTCCCTCGTGCTCCCCGGCACTTCATGCACAGGACCTGTATGTGGTCTCTCCTGGTCCCACCCCTTGCTCCCTCCTGGGCCAGCTGCTGTGATGTAGACCTCCCGGGATATACATCATAGGAGGGCCGGAACTGGGAGGGAGTATCCCCAAAGCCATGACAGAGACAGTAGGGCCAGCTCATGCTGTCTCCTCTGCCGCCAGGGCTTGTCCTGCTCCTTCTGAGGTTTCAAGAAGAGAGGAGGGTCAGGGGTCATGAGGTTGGGAAACCGTCTCAGGGCCCCTAAAAGTTACCTGAGATTTGTAGTTTCCATGAGTGTCCTCTTAAAGTCCATGTGCTGGAGTCTTGGTCCCTGGGGAAGTATTCCCAGTGGGCGGTAGGACCTTTGGGAGGGGAGGCCCCGGGGACATCCTTGGTCCTTTGGGGTGTTGCTCTTGAAGGATTTTGTAGGACTCCAGCTTTTCTTCTCTGTCTGTACCACACATGCAATTTCTGCCTCAGGAAGATCATTTTCTGATATGATCATTTTCAGCAGGGCCTGGCCCCAGAAGTCCTGATGTGATCTCTGCAGCAAGGTCTGAATTGACCTGTATTACTCTGACAAGAAAAAGGCTCCCAAAGCAAGTAGCTATTCTGGTACATTCTACCCTATGATGTCCCACCCTCACCAGAGGTTCCTCAAAATGAGGCCACCTGATCCTGGACTGGAACCTCCAGGGCTGTAAACTCAGGAAACCTTTTCTCTTTATAAGTTAATCACCACAGGAATCATGCTGTAGTACCAGGAAGCTGCCTAAAATAGGCATTTCCCTATATTAGCGCCTGGCAGAGCAAAGTCAGGGCTTACTGAACCAAATTTTCTAAAAAGGTACTGTCCAGTCACGCAGCTACTGGCCACATGTGGTTATGCAAGTTAAAAATTAATTAAAAAGAAATAAAATTAGAGATCAGTTCCTGGATGGAAAAGGATAGAACATGCCAAAATTAATCAGCACAAGGCAGGAGTAGCTGTATTAATATCAGATCACAGTGGACTTCAGGACAGAGAGAACGGCCAGGGACAGAGAAGGATATTACAGCGAGAAAAGGGCAGGCCCTGCAGGAAGGCACAGCAGTCCTAAATATGTCTGCTCAGAACGCCAGGCTGGCAAAGTACTCAAAGCCACAATCACTCATTTGGTTGCACCAGGCAGAATCAAGGGCTCAGAAGCTGCATGTGGGCAGCGCTGTTGTACTGGACACAGCGCCTGGGAGGTTCCCCACCCTGTGGAAGGCTCCTTGGGGTAGCACTGCTCCAAGATGTCATCTTTGTCTACTTCCCATCGCTGCGCACAGTACCTGACACCCACAAGGTTTATTTCGGCTTCTGTTTCGGCGGTCTGTCTGACCTCTGGGTGGGGGGAAGCGCCTGGGGTGGGGGATTGCCACTCACTGGCAGGTGACCAGGAGGCAGAGAGGGAGAGAGGTGCTGGGAAGAGAAAGATCCCCAGGTCCCCAGTGATCAGCCCCCCAGCCAAGAAATCATCAAGGGACGGACCCGCCCATGAGTACTGACATCGTCCAGTCGCCTTCCAAGTACATTTTAGGGGACATTTTAGATTTAAACCATAACAAATGTCTGCTCCGAGAGGGGCAGAACTGGGCCTTGTTTGTTCACTGCTGTACCCTGGCCACCTACAGGAGTTCCTGGCGCATGGCAGGGGCTCGGTCGTTTGGGATTTGAGGGGTTAATAGCCCCTGGTGCAGCCACTGTCTTTCTGGGCAACCTTGGCAGTGGTTTTTCCCCTCTGTGAATCCATGAATGGAAGCCTTGGCCTTATCTGTGGGATCGCCAGCAGCTTCAGCGAGCTCCCATTACAAGTACCTTTCTGGCTGATTTCATTTATTTGGCTCACGAGGTGGGTCGGAGGGAGCAGGTGAGGATGAAGTGGCCCGGTTGAAATTTGGCTTGCAGTCTGAGCTGGTGGGAGCTCACCTGCAGCCCCCGGGCGGGGATGTTGCCCCCTCAGACCCCTGCCAGTGCTAGGGAACTTCCCCGCTGATCAGGAGGCTGGGAAGCCGGTGCGGCTGGAGGGCCCCCTCCTCCCTGCAGCGCTCTGGAGCCGGAGCTCTTCTCCCTTCCAGCACCTTCTGCCTCCTGTGTTTGCGACAGCTCTGAGTTCTGCCTGCTGTGCTCCCAGGTGGGCTCCTTGGCAGTGGGGACTCTGTGCTGCCTGCTGCCTCAGGACTTCTGGGGCCAGGCCCCGTAGAAGGCCCAGATGGGGTGAAGGAAGCACCTTCCTGTGGGGTTGGGGAGCTGGGTGCTAAGAGGAGGAAGAGAAAGAGAAATCACATTCCCTGGGTCCTGGGCTCCTGGCACAGGGAAGACGTCCCAGCCTCACCCAGGGCTCTGCGGGCGGGGTCTTGGCGCTGCTGGGAGGGGATGCTTCCCTTCCTGTCCTGTGCCTGGAGTCCTATGGCAGGGCAGGACAAGGAGGGTACCCTGGCTTCCCCTGTGCAGCGCCCCCACCCCGGGCCTGGGCTGTAGGGAGCTGAGTCCTGCAGTTCAAGGCCAGTTCCCAGAGCCAATGGCACCAGAGGCTTTTGCTGCTGAGGCTTAGCCAGGAGGCCGAGGCGCTGCCTCATCAGCTTTTCTGTCTGCTGTGCTCTGGCAGAGAGGATGTGGGGCTGTGGCAAGAATCCCAGGCACGGATGAGGGGGCACCGGGAGAGTAAGCTTCTTCCAGGACCTTGGGTTCACTGTGTTAAAAAATAACCTGATCTTGATAGTCGCTTCCTGTCTTAAAATCGTGTCTCTCTGGGGTGTGGCTGGTCCCTTGATGGGAACAGAGTTGGCTTCTCAATGGGAGGGTTGCGAACCTTCTTTCTGCCACCAGCCACTTGTATATTCATGATGTAGTTTGTGGGCCATACAAAATGATCCACTTAGAAACTGGCCTGTGCTGGTTGGCACAGCGTTGAGTTAACTCACCCCTACAGGGTGGAGGAGGTTACTTATTTTGGGGCAGGCCATGGCTGGGTGGATGTTCCTCGCCCCTGTTGTATGGGATGTTTTTGGCTTCTGTGTTGGGGTGCAGCAGAGTCCTTACAGGATGCAGCTGGGTCCTCTTTGAGGTGCAGTTGGAGAGCAGTGGGTCTTCCCGCCACCCTTCCTCTGCGAGATTTCTCACACAGCCATGGCTGCACATGGCAGAGCACTTGGACATGCATGGTCAGCAGGTGGTGGTGGCGGGACTTTGAGATGCTTCCTGCCAGTCAGAGATTAAATTTTGGCTCTCTGGCTTTAGAATCTTGCTAAGTGGGCCTGAGAAATCATCACTGCCAAGCGGGGCTGGAGCCGGAGGGATGCATGCAGGGCCCCTGGGGTCAGCACCTAAGGAAGGACTCGCTCTCAGGTGCTGGCCCCAGGAGGGAGCGCCTCCTACAACTGGTTTAAACTCAATGTGTGTTTTAGGTATATGTCCTTTACTAAGTGTCCTTTGAGGATAATGTCTTTTTTTCCTCACCCCCATTTTTATTGATACATATATATGTGATACATAATGTTTACAGTGAAATCGAGTGTTTTGTGGACATATATATCACATCAACTTTACAATCCCTTATCATTTTTGACCTTCCCACACCTTTTCCATCCCCCCTAACTCCCGCTATCACACCCATTTGGTTCCATAGAATGCCTGTGTTCTGGGTTTCCCAAATCACAGAAAATGTGTGATATTTAACGTACTTAATCTTCTGCGTCTGACTCATTTCACTCAAATCCTCACTCTTTAGCTAGGCTTCCCACCCCTAGAATGGGCTGCAGTCGCTGTATCTTGATGCCTCTTCTCTGGGTCAGCAGAGCCCTTCACTGGGATATTTGCCTAAAGTTCTTTCTTTTGTGTCTTAGCATATCTTAGTTCATTCTTAAACATGGCCCCACCCACCAGTCCGCATAAGAAAAGAACTATAATAATGAAATTTATAAGCCTAGAAATGTGAGAAAGAAAAAACGAGAAGTTAAATTTCAAATTCCTTAGCTGAGTACTGAAAGGTAAATGTTTGTACCTTCAAAAGACATTCAAGTTGTCATTGTATCTATCAGTTTTCTTAGAATAATTTTATATCAAGGACTGAATAAATGAATTGCTACATTAAATAAATCCCTGACATCTGTATCACCAGAGTAAATTATATGTAAGCAATATATCAATATACTTAGTTATTTCAGAATTTTATAACTTTCATAAATTATTTACTCACAGTTCACTAATTACATTTTGCCAGATTTGGTTTATCATTTTATTTACCTATCCATCCATAAATGCATGCCTACATTTAAAAAAAGATTTTATACCAATTCCCTATGTTGAATATGATTATTATGATTTGCAAACTAATGTACTAATAATTATGGGGGAAGTTTCACAGATTTTATGAGAAAGCTGATAATGTTTTAGTAGGATAACAAACAAATGATTCAAATACCAATCTATATTTTGGTTACACTTTCTCTTTAGATGTTTCCTTTCCTCCATGTTTTTCGGTGCTGCTTTTCTCTTTGTATCTCTCAAAGATATCTTCAAGTATTTTCTGCAGTGCTAAGCTAGTAGTTGCAGATTTCTTTAGGAATCTTTGGTTATGAAAAATTTTAACTTCTTCAAATTTCAGGGATAATTTTGCTGGATACAACAATGTGAGTTGATACTTGCTGTCTTTATAGCTTGAACAATTTTGCTCCAGGCTCTCCTGGCTTTTAAAGTTTACATTGAGAAATCTGTGGTAATTCGAATGGGTTTGCCTTGGTAGAATAATGTCTGTTTTTCTCTTGCTGCTGTAAATATTCTCCCTTTATGCTTGCTGTATATCTGAGGTTTTGATTATGATGTGTTGTGGTGAGTCTCACTGCTGGTTGGTGTTATTTAGTGTTCTGTAAGCTTCTTGTGCCTGAAAATTAACCTCTTTTCCTAGATATGGGAAATTTTCTTGCACTATTTCAGTGAATAAATTTTTTATACCTCCGGTACTGTCTTCTGGTCTTTCTCTCACACCCATAATTCTGAGATTGGTTCCCTTTGAATCATGCATTAGCTATTGTATCCAGCTACTTTGCTTGTTTCTAATTTTGAGTCATGCCTAATTATGTCATTTGTTTCCTCAGCTTTGTCTTCAAGGTCTGAAATTCTGTCCTCACAATGTTCAAACGAACTTCCCCAGCTTTCAAATATATTTTTCATATCCTGAATTTCAGCTAGATTTCTTTCCAGAATTTCTACTTTTGTATCAATATGTTCCTTGATATCTTGCATTTCCTTATTTACTTCAGCCAACTTTTTATTTGTGGCTTCTATATGCTCAGTGAGCTTTGTATCCATGAGGATCACTGTTTGTTTGCTTGCATTTCTTTGAGAATGTCTTGTTTGAACTGGATGTTCAACTCATTTATTTGCTTTTGACTTTCTTCTCTATGAGTTCCACTACTTCAGGGCCCCATGATGTTCTGGGATCTCAAGCATCTCTGTGGGTGTCCTGTTGCCTTGTCTTCTCATGTTTCTGTTGTTGAGGGCCTTCACATTAAAGACCTAGTGAGAGTTTTCTTTAAATAGCTCTGAGTTTTCTGTCAGAGGTTCTGGGCAGGCTTTCCTGTTTGTGGATGCTGGCAGCTCCTGGCCATTCACAGTGGGCCTGGATCTACTTCCTGGGCTGCTGTTTACCTCTGCTTCTGAGGTGTGTTCAGAGTTTCTGGCCTTCCTGTGGACTCCTTTCAATTTTGGGAGGTGCTCCTCCCTGTCCTAACTACTTTGAATGTGCGGTTTTTGACTATGTTCTCAATTTTTCAAGTGGGTACACAAGGAGGCTTTGTGCAGTGCTGTTACTTGGCTGCCATTTTGACTGGAAGTCCCAAAATTTAATTCTATTAATCTTGATGGTAATGTCTTATGAAGCTGTAGGACACAGCCCAGAGAGTGACCTTGATGCAGTTAATACATAGGTCATTTCTGTCCTCATGGGACCTTCCTCTTGCTCTTTCAGAGCCACGCCCACTTCCTGCTACCCTTTCCTTAACCACAGAACCACAGAACTACTCTCTATTCCTGTAATTTTATCACTTCAAGCAAGACTGTTATTTTAAATAAATGGAATCCTAGTCTCCTTTTTTTTTCTTTTTTTTTGAGACAGAATCTCTCTCTGTAGCCCAGGTTGATCCTGAACTCCTTGGTGTAGCCCATGCTGGCCTTGGACTCAGGACAGTCCACCTGCTTCAGCCTCCTGAGTACTGGGATGAACCACCATGCCCAGCTTTATGGGAATTCAGGGCCTTGTGCTTGCAAAGCGAGTGTTTTAACTGTTGTGCTATTCCTCTAGCCCTCCTACTCACCTTTTACAATTGGTTCTTCTCACTTCCAGTAATTCTCTGGAGGTACATCCTGCCGGTATCCGCACTTTGCTCCTTTTTAGTGCTGAGTAGTATTCTGTGGTATTGAGGTGCCATGGTTTGTGCAAACTGTTCATCCACTGATGGGCATCTGGGTTGTTTCCAGTTTCTGGTTATTGCAAAGGAAAATGCTGTCAACACACTTTTATAAAGTTTTTGTGTGAACCTGAGTCTTTATTTCTCTTGAACAAACATTCAAAAGTACAATTACTAGACCATATGGTATTTGTATGTTTAGCTTTTGAATAGACTGCCAAACCACTTTTCAGATTAACTGTACTCTTTTTACATTTCCATTAGCAATGGATGAGTTGTGCAGTTTTTCCACTTCCTTGCCAGCATTTGGTTGTCATTGTTTTTTTTTTTCCCCTGTAGCCACTCAAGTTGCAGATGGCATGTTTTAAAATCTAATTGCACTCTTCTCTCTCTCTCTTTTTCTTCTCTCTCTTTATTAAAACTTCCTTTTATTTGGGGATATTTAGACCATTTACTTTTAATGCAATTCTTGATTATATTAGGTCTTAAGACTGCCATTTTAAATTTTGTTTTGTTTTTCTTTTTTTTTCTTGCCTCTTTGGGGTTATTTAAACATTTTTTGAATTTCATTTTGTTATATCTACAGTATTTTTGAGTATGTCTTTGTGTAACCTTTCTTTAGAGGATGCTGTAGGTGTTTTGTATACCATTACAGTCTTCTGGTGTCATTTTTATCAGTTTGAGTGAAATATAGAAACTTTACCTCCTTTTAAACTATTGACTTTCCTCACTTGTAATAAAATTATCATAAATATTTCCCTTGAATACAGTTAATACAACTTAATTTCACTGTGTAAAGAAAGTTTGCTTCTGCATAGTTCCATTTCTTCCATAGTTTTTATGCCACTTGTCACATATATTACATTTTATACATCATATATCCATTCAGCATACAGTAGGTGAATAATTATTCCTTTGTGAAATTGTCCTTTGGTTCACATAGGAGTTATAACAAAAATAGATTTATATTTACTCATATAGTTATATTTAATGATATTCAATGTTTCTCTTTGTGGATTTGAGGTACTGCCCAGGGTTCTTAGTTTCAGTTGGAATGACTCCCTTTAATACTTGTGGGCCAGATTTGCTATTAGTGTGTTACCTCAATTTGTGTTTATCAGAATTTTTTAATTTCTTCACTTGGGTAGGATAGTCATGCTGGGTATAGAATTCTAGGTTGATGCAGTCTTTTTCCTTCAATACTTTGAATATCCCACTCTCATTCCCTATTGTCCTGCATAATTTCAGATGAGAAAACAGCTGTAAATTCTGTGAATCTTCTTGAAGTTTCTTTGTATGTAATAAATTTCTCTCTCAGTGCTGGGGATTGAACCCAGGGCCTTTGCACTGAGCTACAGCTCCAGACCTTTAAAATTCTATCGTATCATTTTTCATCTTGAGATATGATGTCACTAAGTTGCTAATTGCTCTCACAGTCTGGGCTTGATGGTGACGGCTCCCAGCCATTCACAGTGGGCCTGGGTCTACTTCCTGGGCTGCTGTTTACCTCTGCTTCTGATGTGTGTTCAAAGTTTCTGGCCTTTCCATGGCCTCCTTTCAATTTTGGGGATGCTCCTCCCTGTCCTAGCTACATTGACCGTGTGGTTTTTGACTATATTCTCTATTTTTTAAGCAGGTCCATGAGGAGACTTTGTGCAGTGCAGTTACTTGGCAGCCATTTGGACTGGAAGTCCTGAAATTTCATTCTATTAATCTTGATGGTAATGTCTTGTGAAGCTGTAGGACACAGCCCAGAGAGTGACCTTGATGCAGTTAATACATAGGTCATTTCTGTCCTCATGGGACCTTCCTCTTGCTCTTTCAGAGCCACACCCACTTCCTGCTACCCTTTCCTTAACCCCACACAACCACAGAACTACTCTCTATTCCTATAATTTTATCACTTCAAGACTGTCATTGCTAAGTTGCCCAGGCTGGGCTTGAACTTGTAATCCTCCTGCCTCAGCCTCCCAGGGAGCTGGGTGTACAGGCATGCATCATGTCACATCCTGCCCCTTGTCTATGTAGTTTTAACTTGGGATAGGATCTGGCTAAATTGCCCAGGGTGGACTCCAATTGTGGTGCTGTTGCCCCAGCCTCTCGCAGCGCTGGGATTCCAGGCATACCCTGTTTTAACATTTTATTCTGAAATCTTCAAAGACATAGAAAAATGAAAAGAGTAGCAGCCTAGTCATTTATATATCTGCCGCCCACACTCCACAACTTCTGCTGCGTTCAGGCTTGCTTCATCCACTCTCCTTACCACGGAACCAGTGGGAAGTCAGTTGCCAGCACATATCTCTAAAAGATAAACTCATTTTCCCACATAATCACAAGAATTGTCACGACTAACAAAAGCAATAATTTCTTAATGTCTCCTAATGCCTGCTCTGTATTAAAGTTTTCTATATTGTCCCCAGATGTCTCTTTAGGTTTTCTTCTCCCCCAAACTGAGCTTCACTTAAGACTTATGCAGTGTTGTGTTGCTGTTCGGTCTCTGTACTATTTAATCTGTTTATCTTGATTGTTTTGAATGTTTGAAGAATCTTGTTTTGGCCCATTTCTGCTGGGTGGGGAGGAAGAAGCAGAGGCACTTGGAGCCAGAGTGGAGGTGGCTGGCCTCAGTTTCCCTGTGGGCTCTCAGGCTAGAGTTCTCCATGGAGTTGTATCCTTCTTCTAAGCTGGAAAATGTGGTATGGCTGGGCTGAGACGTCACCCCTGTGTAGTCACAGCATACATCCAGAGCTGCTTGGACCTGGGCCACCCCTTCCCACTCTGGGATCCAGAAGCTGATGGAAGTATCCAGGAATGTTCTGAAATAAAAGAATAAAAAATTGACTGATGCTGCTACTTGAGAAATCAGATACTGGTACGTACAATTCATGGTGATGTTTCCCTCCCCCGATGGGGATTTACCACACCTCAAGAATCCACAGTGAACTTTGGGAGCAAGCCCATTTGGGGTACAAAATGCGTGCTGTCTGACCTCCATGAAGATTTCAGCTCCTGCCCTTTCTGGGGTTGGCAGAGTGAGCAACGTGGGTAGGTGGAGTTGCGGAGGTGCTTTGGGGTGGCAGGTGGCTGGTAGCATGGGTGATGGTGTGGGCTAGGGGCTGAGGTTGGTGAGAAAGGCTCCAGAAGACCCCCCCCCCCCCATCTTGAATCAGGAATTTAGGCTGAACGTGGGGCGAGGCTGCCCTTGGCCTGAGTCTTCTCTAGACAGAGACTGCATGGCCAGGGCCGGAGCAGAGGGAGCAACAGCTGCCTTACACGGAGACATCTCATGTCCTTCTGGCTGTGAGGGAAGGACCAGGTCAGCAAGCTCAGGGAGAGTGGCATCTTGTCCTGTCCCCTTTCACATGTGCTCTTCATGTTGTTGCCAGACCTTGGTGCCAGGTGGGCCTGACCCTCTCCCCGACAGAGTGCCCACCTTTCCTCAGGGCTGGAGCTCAGGAGAGGGCCATCCTGCCTGGGCCTGGTCTCAAGGAAGCCCACCAAAGGCACCAGAGAAGCTTCCTGAAGGAAGAGATTTCTAGAGTTCTCTGTTGGGTAGAGGTGGGGGCTGGGGTGTCATTACCCAGGACACAGAGGGACAAGAGGATGGGTGGTATGTGGGGGCCGCCCTGAAGGGGGCAGGGATGGAGGCCACCAGGCCAGGCGCAGGGTGCTCTGTGCTTCCCACTGCCCATCCTGACCGCGTGGCTGTTGTGAGGAAAGTCGAGCTCAACCTTGGGGTGCAGCCACGGCGTCCCTCACCATAGGCGGGACTGCACTGCCTCCGTAGGTTGCTACAGAGACGTGAGGCCGGTGGCTGTGGGTAGGTGCCGGCCTCCGTTGCTCTGAGGGGTGCTGGTGGTGCCGAGGGTGTGTACATATGTGTACACACATGCTGCGTGAGGCCACGTGTGGTATTTGTGGTGTGTGCTGAGTGTATGAGCGTGCATCTGGCTGGTAGGGGGTTTACCCGTACACAGGCACATGTATGTGCAGGTGTGCCTGCGTATGTGGTGTGTCTCTGGGGTGCACGTACTTTGGGTCTTTGTGCTCCCTGGCTTCAGTCCCCACCTACCGCTGCTCCCTCCGGACCATGGCACGGGACCCCCAGGTCACTGATTTCCCCCCATCATTGACTCCCACACCACTGAGACGCACAGTAAGGTCTGGTGTGCATTTCCACCTGCAGCTGTGTTTCAGGCTGCCAAGATGTTGTTTGGAAGACTGGCGTGTAGGGCAGGAGAGCAGAGCGACCGTGTCCCCTCTGCCTCCTCATCCGTGGCATTTACAGCCCCCGTGCCACCTGCTGGCCTCGACCCTGTGTGCCCTGTCCCTGGCCTGCCCTTTCCTGCCCCATCTCCTGTCCTCTGAGTGTATCTTCCACCCACCCTCCATCCTGAGAGCAGCTTTGGGGTCGGGGTGGGGGTCCCCTCTCCAGCCTGGGCATGTTCAGCCAGGAGGAAAGGGGAGCGGGAAAGGCAGGAGGGGAGGAGGGGCTGTGGCGCTGATGGAGGGGGCAGGACCAGGGACCTGGAGTGGGTGGAAGGTGGAACCCCCGCTGTTCACCCCTTGTGGTGCGGGGTCTCTTCTGGGCTGTCACTGCGCCCAGCGGCCACTCATTCGGCATCCCTTCCCTCCTGGCCCTGAGCGTGGCCCTGAGGTGGGCCTGCAGGGGAACCAGCCTCCGGGTGTGGCTTGCGGGAGGGCTCAGGGTGGCTTTGGATCTTGGTGGCAGTCGTTCTTGGGGATGGTGTGACCTCACTGGAGACTCCCCAGAAATTGGCCAGGTCTTAGGACATGAAAGAACCTTTAGAGCTCCCTCCCCATATCTCAAGTGGGTCTTCTCCCACACAGCCACCTCTGAACCCCCAAGTAAGCGCTGCCCCCGCCCCCGCGTTGTGATTGAAAGCCCCGCCTTCTGTCCAGCCCCGCTCCTTCCTGTGCAGTGCTTGCTCGGCCTATATTCAGTCCAGACACCAGTGGAGGTCGGCCGCCTCCGTCACAGCCCCACCTAGCTGGTAGCCCAACCCCGTCACTTCTGTTCAGGGGTCTCTGGAACAGAGGGTGGGTGGGCATAACTGGTGACAGAGACACTGAACCCCTGGGAAGGTGACCACCCTGGAGCAGCACCCTGGTCTTGCAAGGAAAAATAGTCTCCCCAAAATCGTCCCCCATAGCCCCTGGGGACCTCACAGGGAGGGCACAGTGCGAGAGACCAGCAGGAATTGATGCATACAATTCAGACTTCCAGACAGTCTCTGGGTTACCAGAAAACCTCGGCTTGGTTTTATTTTTTCAGTAAAACTTGCTGTTTGTAGAGAATGCGCAAAGCCCACATTGGCGGTGGTTCCTTAAATCAGGGTATTGCTCACTGAGAGGCTGGGGGACCTCTGCTGAGCCCGGCTGGCTGTCCTCAGTGGACTGGGACGGAGAGGCCTCGGGGGATGTTTGGGTCTGTTTCCTTCCAGGAACTTTCCTGTATATATTTACATATTCATCTTGTGTATAGATTGTTTTTTTTTTGGAGACAGTCTTATCTCTATAGCCCAGGCTGGCCTTGGGCTCATGGCAATCCTCCTGCCTCAGCCTCCTGAGTGCTGGGATTACAAGTGTGCACCACCACACCCTGCTTGTGTGTGTGGACTTTGAGGACTGTGCTTATACCGTATCTCACAGCTTGAGATTTGTCCTGTGTTCTAGAACCTTCTTTAATACCACTTAGAATGGCTCTAGAATAGGCTGTTTTGTAGACATACTATAATTTCCTACTGTTAGATACTGAGATAGTTTCTACTTTGGAGTAAGTTATGTAACATTTCAAGGGACTTTATTTATTTATTTTTAAAAAAATAAAACCCAAGGTCTGAAGCATATAGCACCAGAGTAGAGATCTGATGAGCTAGGTGAGGATTAGAAGGGTGCTGGATGCACACCTTGTAACCCCAGCTGCTTGCGAGGCTGAGGCAGGAGGATTGTAAATTCAAGGCCGGTCTGGGCAACTTAGTGATTTGTCTCAAAATCAAGTAGAAAGGGCCTGGTGCACTCTGGAGAGAGTCTGGGGTGGGGTGCCGGTCCCCAGTGCTGAGCAAGAAAGCGGGCACGGAGAATATTTTCAGCGAGGTCATGGACTTTCTTTGTCTCTTCTGCTGTTTTTACCCCAAAAGTTTTGAGCTCCAATGTGTGTGAATTTCATTAGTAAAGTACATACATAGATTATTTAATCAATGCATGCTAATATCTAATCAAAATGATTTTATAGGTAAAATTTTATGCATAGGAGATGAAGCTTTTTCCCTTGCATGCCTCAGAAGAGTTTTAACCGCTCACACCGTTTTGGGGGAGCAGCCACTGTGGGGCAGGGAGGAGGGAGCTGGGCCCGGCCCCTGCAGGCGTTCCCTTAGGGGAACATCCAGGAGGAAGGAAAGGACCCTCGGTGGGTTTGGAGCTGCCCCCCGTGGGTTAACCCACGAGTGATGATTTGACATCTTTACATGTGATTTGAAAGTCAGTATTTAGTGACTTTGGGGGCAACAAGGCCACGTAGATGGAGAGATGGTAACATTGGAGCCAGCAAACCCCAGGGGGACCCTGGTGAGCTCTGGGAACAGTTGATGGCACAGGCCACCAGGTGAACAGGGAGGAAGGGATGGACGGGGTGGTTCCCAGCGGGGGCCCCTTTAAGAAGCCTGCAGATTTAGACGTGGAGCCCACGCCCCCACTGCCGGACATTTATCTATGTTAAGGGCCCATTCGTCACTCCCTTTGCTTTTATCCAAAATGCTGTCCAGTTCAAACGTGGGAGTTTTCACGCTAGTCAGAAGCTCTTGGCTGGTCGTGATTAATTTAAAATTGGAAAAGGACTTACTTTAGTTCTTGAAGAATGTGCCTCGTTGTGGGGGAGGGGGTCTTTAGCATGGGGCCTTGTGGCAGTGGGGTGGGCTGGGGGTGGCCCTCGTGGGGAAGGGTCCCAAGGCAAGGTTGAGCTCCCACTAGGATGTGGCACTCCAGGCCACCCATGGGAACACATCCAAGGTCAGAGGCCTTGGAGACTTTAGGGATGCAGATGGAACCTTGGAAATCTCACCTGTGGCCCAAAATCTCACAGCAGGGGCCCAGAAAGTGGAGGAAATTTGCATGGAATGAACGTGAAGTTGTGTTCAGAGATACCGTTCTACTGAGATGTCACGGAGCATTGGATAGTGTTTTAGTGACTTTTTTGTTGCTGTGACTCAATACCCGACATCCACAAATTTAGGAAAGGAAAGGTTTATTTTAGCTCACAGTTTCGGAAGGTCACAGTCATTTGGGGGTGGCCAGCAGCAATTGAAGAACATGGCAGAGGCAGAGGTGGAGGCAGCTCCTCACGACATCGTACACAGGACATCAAGTTTGAGACTAGTCCAGGCCCCAGTCCTCATCCTCATCCTCCAAGGAAGGCAGGTGCAGTTTATATATCCTTCCAGGTCTCCTCCCAGTGATTAGCCCCTCCTGCATCCAGGTGTGGAAGGTGTGGCCACTGCATGCCTTTAATCCTAATTTACATGCCTGTAGTCCACCCCTCCAGACTAGGCCCCAGTCCCTCAGCAGCACATGGGTCCATATACAGTCTATAACATTTAAATACATGAGACTTCTGGGGGACATTCCAGATCCAAACCACAATAGACAATCACACCAGACTGTCATGAGCCTGGATCTTACCCAGGGGTGAGACTCAGGGGTAATTTGGAGAAGGAGAAGGCAAATCCTCAGGTAGCACGAGTGACAGGGCCAGCAGCATTCTGGGTACTTTTTCTGCAAGTGGGACATTGTCCGTAAGAATTGTGCAGGGCTGTGTGACTTGCCCAGAAGGGTCTATTCTGGTTTTATGAAATTTATCCAGTGTGCCGGGCGTGGTGGTGCACACCTGTAATCCCAGCACTCAGGAGGCTGAGGCAGGAGGATTGGCGTGAGTTTGAGGCCAGCCTGGGCTATATAATGAGTTGAAGACCAGCCTGGATTACAGAGCAAGACCCTGACTCAAAAGAAAGAAAAAAAAAAAAAGAAGGAAACTTCTCCAGTTTATACTGAGTTGGTCATGCAGTTTATGTGACCAAAGGGAATGAAGCCAGGCCCCCCACATTCATGGACTTCCATGTTTACTTACCATGAGCGATCCCGGATACCCTGGGCAGCCCTGCTGGACGTGTTCCACCAGCAAGGGCTCACTGCCCACGAACACCCCGGGGTGGGGTAGGGAGATCTGTCACAGGGAGCCCCCCACCCTGCTCCTGCTTAGCCAGCGTCTCCCAACACCACGGTACATCCACAGTTGCCACAGGCCGTGGTTTCTTTCCTGGTCACTAGAATTCCTGGTTGAAGGTCGTTGGGCCGAGGGCTGCCCTTCAGGAAAGTCACAGAATAGCCATTCTCTCCTCTCTAAGCCTGTCTGCACCCCGGTAGGTGATAAGCTTTAAAAATATAACAGCATCAGAGGCCTATCTCTCCTTCTTGTTTAAAATCCTTCAGTAGCATCCATCACTCGTAGGGTGATGTCCCAGATCCTTAATGTGGACCCATGTGGCCTGGCACCTTCCTGCCTTCCCAGCTTCATCTAATATCGGTTCTCCCCCTAAGCTCTAGTTACCTTGGCCTTCTTTTAATATTCTAAGTACTCCACATTCCTTCCTGCCCAGGACCTTTGCACCTACTCCTTGCTCAGCTGGAGGAGCTTTTCTTACCCTCCTCAGGCTCACTCCTGCTTTTCCTGCAGGTCATGGCTTGTGCTGTTAGCGCTTCACTTCAGTCCCCTCATGCCCACATCTGACGCCAGCCCCTGCTGTGGTGACCAGTTCCAGAGCAGCTTTGGCTAGTTTTCCATAGAGGTAAGCTGGCTGAGTCTCCTCCTTCCACATACCTCTAGGGAACCCATGAGCCAGTGAAGTCAGGGGAGTTGACCCTCGTGTGGCCATGTTGGTCCATGGGGACTACAGGGATATGATATCATCTGAGTGATTCTTCTGAGACTAGTTTTGAGTCCGGCCCAAGACTAGCTTCTGAGTCTCATTTGGAAAGTCCCAGTAAAACCAGGCATTGCTGCCTGTGGCCACCTCAGCCCCGGGGGTCCTTAAAATGCACATCATGGGCTAGGATGAAGGTTCGGTGACCCCGAATCTGGCCTGCAGGTGAGGGAGCTCCTCAAGGAAGTAGCCTGTGACTCATCCTGGTGGGACTGTCCCTTGTAGGCCAAGACAGTCTGGGTCTCTCCTTCCACTCGGGGCTCCCTGCAGGTGGCATCCTCCTGTCAGCCAAGACCGCTGCCTCTGACACTGGGACAGCTGGTGGCTGTGCCTGACTTGCCATGGGCCGCCCACCTTTGTGAAGAAGCAGGGACAGTCGCTTGCAAAGCCAGCCCCTTTCCTGTGGAGACCGGCTGTGGCTGTGATTCCAGCAGCAGCTGCCTTGGCCTCTGGGCTTTCCCTGGGATCAGGAAGCAGAAATTCAGTGTCCCTTGGTGGTGATGGGGCGCAGGCACAGGGTAGGGCTTGGCACTGCAGAAATCTCAGGAGACGCAGCGTGGTGTCTTCTGGCTTGCAGGGAAGGGAGGTGAAGGTCGTGGTCCCTCTGAGGAATGGCATGTGGCTTTTTGGGGGTGTTTCTGGGAGGGACCCCAGGGCCTCCCGCACGCTTGGCAAGTGCTCTGCTGCTGAGACGCAGCAGCCCAGCCCAGAAGTGGCTTTCTTGGGGCAGAGATGGCTGGGGCTGACCACTAGCCCAGCAGCCAGGCGGTGCACGGTCACACGGCCGTCTTCCCTTCTCCCAGCTGAAGTCACAGGTGTCGCTGCGATGCTTTGTGCCCCTCA
The DNA here is from genome assembly GCA_004027205.1 of Ctenodactylus gundi. NCBI lineage: Eukaryota > Metazoa > Chordata > Mammalia > Rodentia > Ctenodactylidae > Ctenodactylus > Ctenodactylus gundi. The sequence continues at coordinate 63,199 of PVKB01001413.1, forward strand.
GAGCCCTGCACTCTCGCACACGTCCTCTGAGGGCAGCTGGTGTGGGAAACATTCTCCTATTTCGCAGATGGGCACACTGTGCCAGGGATTCAGTACCTCGTCCCCTTACACACTGTTGTTCCTGAGCCGAGGCCCATGCCCACCCCTCCTCGTCACATCGCCTCCAATGGTCGCCTGCCAGGGGCCAGTGGCTGCCATACCATGGGTCATCTGGTGTGCACAGTGTGTGAGGCCAGGCTGTGCGGGGTACCAGACCCCTTCCCCACAGCTGCCGGAATTGGGAGCTTTTTACCTCCTGCTGGTGATGTCAGGTACGTCACTGCCATTCCCAGAAGCCCTGGTTCCTTGAGTTTAGTATCTGTGCAGACAACATGGAACCTAACCTGGCATGGATCACAGTGGAGGGTGAGAGCCCTACAGGCCCCTGGATGTGGTGGCGCACATCTGTAATCCAGCACTCTGGGAAGCTGAGGCAGGAGGATCATGAGTTTGAGCCCAGCCTAAGCAGCTTAGTGACCCTGTCTCAAAATCAAAAATAAAAATGGGCTGGGGACATAGCTCAGTGTGAAGGCCCTGCGCTCCATCCCTGGTACTGGGGAAGTGGGTGTGGGGAGCCCTACAGGCTGGAGGGTAAATCCTGTCTCTGTAGTCTTCCAGTCTTGAGGGTGTGAACAAGACATGTGGCCTTTCCTAAGCTCGGTTGGTCCCATCTGTAAATGGGGTTAATCACAAGGCTCATGTCCTGGTTTGTAATGAGACTGTAGCATCGTGCCTTGCGCAGAGAGCCCTTGGCATTTACCAAGTGGCCTGTCAGCTGTCCTTCCTGTACAGGTGTACCTCAGACCCCAGCTGGGGTCCCATCGGCCCTGGAGGCCTAGATGTGACACGTTTCCATGCCACCCCACAGTCCTCTCCAATGTTCTGGGAATGCCAGTGTACAGAGAGCATCTGAACTGGGCTGATGGCTCTGCTGAGGCCACTTGGACCCAGGACTCTCACTGGTCACCTTGCTCCTCACTCCCAGGCCGTGTGCAGGTGGCTGCCCTCCCAGTGTCACCTTTCCATGATGACCCCCAGGGTCCAGGTCCGCCAAGCACTACATCACAGACTGTCCTATCTCCAGAGGCACTATCTCTGGTGCCAGCTGTTAAGATAATGGATTTTCCCAGCAGACTGTGTGACACAAGCCTCCACAGACCCCAGGTGACGGCCTGGAGCCGGTAGGGACCTTCAAAGGCAGCCGGAGTCTTTGTGCTTTGGCCTGGAAAGCGTGTAGAATCAGTGAAGTCTGCAGAACAGCCTGCTCGGGCCCAGGTGACATGTCTGATCCCCACGTGAGATACGACAGCAGTGTGAGGTTCTGTTGTTCAGGTCTGCCAGTATAATTGTCCCAGTGAGATGGCCCTGGTCCTCTTTCAGGGGCAGCTCTCCCTCTGTCCTTGGCCTGATTTGGGGGGGGGGGGGGGGGGAGGAAAATGCTTTTCCTTGTCCCTGAAAGTCCAGCCAGGCCATGTCTCCAACAGGTCCTCCCCTGGCCGTGGCTGAGATTGCCCTGTGACACCCTGAGACCTGACAGTAGGCTGGAATATGATTGCAGCAGGAGGGACGATAAATAAGCCAATTTATTTTACCTCACCTGCTTGAAGTTGGGGGTCTTTTTGAATTAGAAAAAAAAACACATTTATGCAAATGACATGCAAATCAGACCCTCCCTGGATTAATAAAAAGGATATTGAAGCTCCAGGCAGTGTGCCGGCCTGGCACACTGTGAATCGTGCATGGTGCTGGGGTTGGTTGAGTGGGATCACGGGATGGGGTGCGTGTGTGACGTGGGATCCACAGCAGGCGGGGCTGCTGGCTCATCTGGGGTTCGCCTGACAGGTCTAGTGTTTTGAAGGGCACTATCTAGGGTCACCGCTACCTCTCTTCCCCAGCTCCCCCCTGTTTCTCGTTTTAGGGACTTTGCTTGGTTAGGTTTCAGACCCATTGCGGGAGGCCCCTGCCAGGCCCCATCCGTTCTTCCCGGTCACAGAGAATTTCCTGGGGACCTTTGGCCTCTGCGCTTGAACCTGCTCCTCACCCTTTAGAAAAGCTTCAGCTTTTCTTTTCCTTGTGGTACTCAGGATGGAGCCGGCCACATACTGAGCTACATCCCCACAGGTTCTCATTCAGTTGCTAAGTCTCCCAGGCTGGACTCAACCCTGGGATCCCTTGTCCCAGCCTCCTGGAGTGCCTATGCCACCAGGACAGGCTCAGCTGGTCCTGAACTCTCTATGGAGCCCAGGCTAACCTTGGACTCACAGCAATTCTCCTGCCTCAGCCTCTCAAGCGCTGGGATTACAGACGTGTGCTGCCACGCCCTGCTTTATATGGTGCTGGGGAATCGAACTCAGGGCCTTGTGCTTGCTAGGCAACGTTTGAGCGCTGTGCCATTAACCCTTTCAGCTGTGGAACAACCTCCATTCCTGTACTTCCTCAGTGGAGAGAGATGAGCCCAAGGCCCTTGACCTTGGCGGCAACCAGGCTCACGTTCAGACCTTAAACGTGGAAGGACCTACATCAGTGGGTCTGGGGGCCCCTGGATCCTTGTGAAACTCAGAGAGTCCTGGTGCCCCACAGCAAAGGCCGGCTGCAGGGCTTAGGCGAGGCCATTAGACTAGTCTTTAATGCCCCTCCTTCCTCCAGTTACTTTGTGGAACAGAAGTCCCTGCTGTCTGGAGGGAAGAGCCAGTTCCACCTTGTGCAATAGGAGGCTCAGAAAGGGGAGATTTCTTTCCCAAGGTCACCCAGCAGAAAAGCTGGATTAGAACCCAGGTCCTCTTGACTGGAGAGTCCCCCTGCTGTGCTGTCTTCTCCTGATGACCTTCCCGGAGGTGGGTGAGGCAGAGCTGGGAGGGGCATGGGCTGCAGGCCTGGGTTTACTGCTTAACCATGGTGTGACCTTGAGCTATGGGCTGCAGCCCCTTGGGTGCTCCTGAGGCTTAAATAAAATCGAGAAGGTGCTCTGTAAGCCGTAAGGTTCCGGGCCCTGTTGATTACAGTCCCTGGCCTTCCCCTTCCTGTTGTCATCTGGGCCATTCCCACTCTTCCCGCCCACCGCAGCACAGAGGGGCTGTGCCACTCGAATCCTCTTGGCCTCCTGTCCCCAGGGCTGAGGATTCGGCTGAGTCCTCCACAGTCCACAGATCATGAGTGACTGTCTCCCTGGGAACACAGGGAAGTAATTAGGTTAAACAGTTTAAAGTCACTTTTAATTTTTAAATAATTCTAATTTGCATGTGCTCCTCATTCCCCCACCCCACTGTGTTATTTATTTCAAGTTGGGTTTTTTTCCTGGTTAACCCCTTTACTCTGAAGGCAGCCGGCCAGCTCAACTTGGAATCGTCACCGATTATAAGGTGAAGGCAGGAGGTGACAGCTGCTGACTGGGGAGCATTGGAATGACACTGTTGCCCAGGTTGCAGCCACATCAGAGAAGGAAGATAGAAAGGAAGCAGGCTGGTAGGCTGAGGCAGGAGGATCACAGATTTAAGCCCAGCATGGGCAACCAAGTGACTTCAGACTCTGTGACAAAATAAATTTAAAAACAAGGTGGAGGGGGGTTGGTGCTGGGGAAGTAGCTCTGTGTGAAGGCCCTGGATTCAATCCCAGCACCGCAAAAACAAATGGAAAAAACAAAACAAAACAAAACAGGGAAAATCCATGTGGTGCAGACTATTCCTTTATGTTTCTCGCCCCACTCCTTTCTCTGCACATAGGTGTGTATGTATCCGTTGCAATCTTTTTCAACATGAAGCAATTCTGTTCCCCAGGGGACATTTGGCAATCTCTGGGACAATTTTGTGGTCACAGGGGCCTCCGGTGGGGGTTAGATGCCAGGTGCTACTGGGACCTAATGAGCAGAGACCAGGGGTGCTTCGGAGTATCCCACAGTGCACGGGATGGCCCTCAACACAGAATTACCCAGCATGCGTGTAGGCGGCAGTACTGTTTGGTGGTTTCTAAGCAGCTGACCATCAGGTTAGGGCCCCTGAATAGTTCCCTGGGGGATTCCCCAAAGCCAGCCATCTTCTTCCCACTAACAGCTCACTAGGGCGGAGTTGGTGGCACTGCAGGGAAGTCTTGGCCTGGCTTGAAACTGGCTGGGATCTGAGGCAGTAGTGATGAGAATATCACAGTCAGACCCGGAAGTGGATAGGAGCTGACCCGGAAATGAATGGGGGCTGACCTGGAAGTGGTTGAGACCCTGGACCTGGAAGTGTCTGGGAGCTTGGGTTCCATTCTCCTCTGTAACACAATCTTGTGTCATTTTCCATCCTATAACATGGGCTGACAGCTGTTGCCCTGCCCCCTCCATGGGCTGGGGATGAGGAGAATGAGAGATAGGTGGGAGAAAATGTGCTTTGTACTTTCCTGGCTGCCATGAGTGAGCAGCTGTCCTCGACTGCACCTTTTCAAAAGGCTGTTCCTACTGTAAAAGCATGGACGGAACCCACCAGACACTTTGAGGCAAACTAAACCTCTCCTGTAAGTTGTAGGTATTTGATATTGTATCCCAGCAACGGAAGGTGACAAATGCAGGTATTCTGCCCCAGCAATGGGAAAGTGACTCATTTACAATCCCAAGGTGAATTTACCTCATGCTAATTAACAGTACTGATGGGCAGTTTTTAAAGTACTTTGTCACTGTCCTAACTTGATGGGTAGGACAGACATGATTATCATCTTTTATAAAGAAGGACACAGAGGCACAAAGAGGTTAAGAAACTTGCCTAATGGTTGCAAAGCCAGTAGTGGCTGAACCAGGGCTTAAACCAGAGGCAGTACCTGCTTGGAAGTAAATTCCACCTCCAGTCTGATTGTTGCTTTGACACCTGCCTGCTGTGTACCCTGAGGTAAGTTTCTTAACCTTTCTGAGCTCTGCTCTCCTGTCCTAACCAATGTCCTAATTACTGTCTCACAAGTTGTCTGGGAGAATGGAATAATATGAAATGTAACAGCGTACTGGTACGTAGAAAGCAGTCAATAAATGTTTGTTTTTCTTTCTTTCTAATTCTAAATCCTTGAACACATTGTCTTGGGACCGTTCCAACGTGGAGGTTACAAAGGACTTTTCAGTGGAAAAGAAAGCATTGCTTGAGAGCAAATGGAATCTAGGAATGTGGCTGGCCGAGTGTTTCTCGGTTTTCTATCATTTCCCTGGCTCTGTCTTCCCCCTCTCTCCCTCTCCAGAATGGGACTGAAGAAGCAGGCCCTCCTAGGTGTGGGTCTCACACTCACACATGCACACACACGCACACATGCACACGTGTGCACACACATTGTTCCCTGGGGGCAAACTCCCTGCTCTGTGCTCCTGGGCTGAAGGCAGAAGTCCTGTCCACAACCCCGAGGCTCACTTGGGCTGGACAGTCACAACCAGGGACTGGCCGACAGAGACCACTGCTTACTCACACTCCAACTGCCATCATCCCAGCACTCTGGGAGGCTGAGGCAGGTGGATTGCAAGTTCAAACCCCGCTGGGGCAATTGACCAAGACCCTGTCTCAGAATCAAAATAAAAAATCGGCCGGGGATGTAGTTCAGTGTGAAGGCCCTGAGACCCGTCACTAGCAGCAAAAGAAATAAAAGAAAAACAAAAAGCCAACCTGGGACTAAATGACCTCAGTTGCCTGCAGCTCTAGCGCCTGTCACTTCTCTTAGAAGTAGAAAGACCCTGGCGAGTCTCAGGCTCAAAAATGTCAGGCAGAAGATCTGAATACTTATGTTTTCCTTTGAGTTAAGTTTGCACCTGATGCGGAAGACGGTCTGGAATCCTCTGATAGCCTGTGTCCCCGGAGCCCTGCTCTTTTCCCCTGAGCTCAGGAAGTGCCTGCACTTCTGAAAGTTTTTTTTTTTTTTTCTTTTCCTTGTGAATAATATACCAGCTGCTCTGGGGAGCTGAGGGATGCACGAGTTTGCGGGGCTGTTTAAAATCCCAATTCTGCAAACTCTTGAGAAGGGAGTGACAGTTCCTACTCCTGTGCCATCATTTATAGATCAGGTAATGATTTCCCTCCTGGCTTAATGACGGCTTGGTCCTCTGGGGAGCTGGTCAGCTTGTCAAACACCGCTGAGGCTCCTGCTGGTGCGGGCTCGGAGGGTCAAACGTGGAGGCCTTGTGCGCAGTCCCTGTTCACCTGTACCTGCAAGTACTGGGAACAGTCAGTTCCTTCAAAGGAGACCCAGGATGTGTGACAGGGGCACAGGATGGCAGATTCATAGAGGTCATAGAGAGGCCTGGCTGCCTCCCTCCAGGTCCTGCTCAAGGATGGTCTGTGGAAGGGCTGCCTTGGGCTAGAGGAGGATGTGTCCATCACAGGATGTTGTTGTGGGCCTCTGGTGGACTTTATCAGCTGCTCCCGAGACTGTAGCATAAGCCAGGCTGTGATGGTTTTCAGGTTAAGAGTAGTGGATCTGGGTGGTTGTTCCAAGGGACATTCTTGCCAGGCCTGGTGCAGGCCTCTAACTCAAGCATTCTCAGAGGCTGAAGCACGGGACTCCAAGTTTGAGCCCACGTTGGGCAACTCCGTATATATCTGTCTCAGTATCTAAACAAAACAATAAAATGGGGGGACTGGCAATGTAGCATAGTGCAAAGGCTGTGGGTTCTATCCCTTGTGCCACAAAAAAAGACATTGTTCTAGAAGTTTCTATGATAGCGCTTTTGTCCATTTGGGGCAAACAAGTCAGTCCTGGTAGAACCCCACGGATGGCAGGTGGGATCACTGGATGACTGTGACTTGAGCCCTGCTCTTGGTTATCAGTAAGCAGCAGGTGGAAACCGTGCTCCTCCCCCAGCACCACCCTAAATAAGAACTTAATACCTGTGGGTCCCCAGGGTGGCCGTGGGTCTGAGTGAGACCTGACTATGTTGTCATAGAGCAGACAAGATGAGGAACAGGGCCTCGATGTGATGAGTTCTTCACGACGACAAACAGGTTCACGATTGAGGGTGGGCTTGAGGTGGCCGCCTGTATCCTGGTGTCTGTGATGTTGGGGTGATCGTTGACCTGATGGCTGAGGGACATGAGATATAAAAGAGCCCTCAGGTGGCTAAACAGGGAGCTGGCCTGTTTCTGCGAGGTCTGCCAGTGTGTGTCTGTGTGTCATGGGTGCACACACACGAGTGTGTGTAAATTATATTAGTCTACAAATGCCCAGCACCTGAGAACCACAGGAAGCTCTGGATTCAAAGGCTGGAAGTCCCTGGGAAAGGGACAGCTAACCATGGCATCTAATTTGTTCCTAAGTAATCGGTTACTTTGTTCCTACTGATGATTTTTGTTAAGATAAAAATCTTTCCTTTAGAAACAGAGCAAACTCCACAAACTAGGTTAATTTAGCAAACATTTACACCTTAATAGGTTCAGTAAAAATGGCCTTAGTTGCCAGGTCAATGCACTGTGGCCAGGTGGAGCAGAGAGCGGTCAGCTGAGGGAAACTGAGATCTGAGGGAATGAAAGCCAGGACCAGTGACGGGACCAGTGACGTAAGCACATAATCTCAGCACTCCGGGAGGCTGAGGCAGGAGGATCACAAGTTGGAGACCAGCCTGGGCAATTTAACGACTTGGTGAGACACTGTCTCAAAATTAATAATAAACAGTGGGCTGGGGACTTAGCTCAGTGTGAAGGCTGTGGACTGGGTATCCAGAACTACAGAAGAGAGAGACTGATTTGAGGGGACTCTTCTCTGGTGGCCCTGCCAGGGGGGTGGGGGCCAGGAGTGCTGTAGCCCCAGGTTCCTCTCCTGTGTTTAAATGGAAAGCCAGGGTGAGCGTGTAATTAAATTGTGGCTGTAGAGCCAGACAGCTTAACTAGAGCCTCTCGTGCTCCACACTCCGGAATTTAATTTTCCAAATAAACTCCGCGTGGCTTTGATGCCCAGGGAGGATCAATAGAATGGAAATTGCCTGCAGTTCCCCCTAAAGTGGCACAATGGATCGCTGTTCTTCCCGCTCCGCGGCGCCTTGGGCTGCTGGAGAGCGCCTGGTAGTCATTCCGGGCACATCGTGTTGGAGTACACAGAAGAGTGAATAAAAAAGGGAAGTATAAGCCATGCTCATGAGGGGGTGAGACGGGGGCCTCCTCCCAGGATCGGGGTCTCCCACATGGCTGTGAGTGGGGAGAGCACCCATCCCGCTGTGCGAGGGCACATGGGACCCCCAGGAAGCAGAGCCAAGCCTCACGCTGCTGCCCGGAATTTGGCTGCCTGCTGATCTTCTCTGGAAACCTGGGGAATGTTCTAGAGCCTTCTTGTTCTCTCAGAGTAGTGGGATCAGGAAAGGGCCCTGTGGACACCGGTTTGCTTTTATTCCTTTGGGGCGCAGAGGGCAGAAGATGACTGTGACCCATAGACCCTCCAGAGTGGGTGATGATTGATTAATGCCCTAGGGACAGAACCCAGATCTTTCACACTGAGCTACTTCTAGAGCCTTTCTTTTCTTTCTTTCTTTCTTTTTTGTTTTTGATGGGGGGGGACTGGGTCTCACTAAGTTGCTAAATTGCCCAGATTGGGTTCAGCCTTTTTGATCATTCTGCCTTGGTCTCCCAGAGTGCTGGAATTACAGGTATGTGCCGCCAAGGCTGACCTGGCATTTTAGTGGGGAGTTTTTAACTGTGGAGCTAACTTTTTAGGGTCAAATCCCTTTTTCTTTTTGGTTTCCTGGTGGAACTCACACGGACAGTAGGAGGAGGAAAGCTTGGAGTGGCCCCTGGTCCATACCCTCCCCTCCTCCCTAGTGAGGGACACCCTTGCTTGGTTCCAGCTGTGGCAGGCCAGGACAGGACAGTAGTGCACAGTGCTATGTGTGGACCTTTGTCGGGCACATTCGTGCGTGACTGTGTGTTGGGGGTGTGGGGACACTCAGCCCTTGTCCTCAGGGAGTTCGTAGATTAGACTCATCCACCCGTGGCTTCATGCTTGGCAGGGTAACATGGGCTCAGGCATCTGGGACTGAACTGAGCACAGTCTCCCAATCTTGCATTTGGGGAAACTGAGGCAGCGAGGCGGTTTCCTCTGCCACACAGACTGCTCTACATTTTAGCACGCTGTTCCTCTTGGCTCAGGGACACGGTGGAGGAGCAGGGTGAATGGAGACTCAGAACAGGGCGGGAGGGGGGAGAGCCTGTCACTGGGGCCCCCTGAGTTTACTCTGGGTTCCCCAGCCCCCTACGACAGGGGCTGTGACACTTCCGGACACTGACAGAATGATCCTCTTCTGAGATACCTGGAAAGCGAACATTCTGGAAAATTAATTAGCGGCAGTAGACACTGGCGACCCAGAGGCTGGGGAAATTTATGGGGTTTTGGTTTCCTTTTTGTCACAGAATAAGCTATCAGCGAGTGTGTTGATTGATTTCCTGCTAAATTCTTCTCTGCCTGGAAAAAAAAAAAAAAGCAAACCTTCAAAGTTTTGAGTCCTTCAGGCATTTTAATGAACCTCCTTTCTGAGCTCCCCCGCTCTGGGAAATGTTCTGCCCCTCACCTAGTTTCTCCCTCTGGCTTCTAAGGAGTTCCCAGGGCCAGGAGAGGGAATTCAGGCACCTGTAGAAGGAGGGGAGGTGTGCGGAGGTGTGACTCGTGGGGAGCTGCAAGGGCAGGGCCAGCACCTGAGAGCTGGAGCATCCTTAAATTCTCAGACCCATCGGCCTCATGGGTAGGAAGAAACAAAGCGAGTCAGGAGTAGTCTACACGGATCGGGTGGCCACATCCCATCTGGGGGTTAATAGGAACCACGGTTTTCCCGGGGCAGCCCCCTACCCTGCTCCCTGGGAGCCACGTGGCCAGTGGCTCAGCGCCTCTTTTTCTGGCCTGTTTGGTTCTTGGGAAAGAGCCCTGGCCCGGGCCAGGGCCGACAACAGCGCGCCTGGGCTGCTGTTGGAGCTGATGGAATTTACAGAGATTCGCTGGGGGTGCAGTGGAAAAAACAAAAACTCAGCTGTTACTAATTTCAGACCTGCCATGCCTGTGCTCCGCAGGAAGCCGAGGAGAGGGGTGCTGAGCGAGGTGGCAAGGGCGGAGAGAGATCCCCTGGCCTATTAAGCAAGAGTGGTTGCTGAGTACTCATGTAAGAAGAGGTAGTCACCACAAAATGAAACACACAGAGCAAATTCAGCGGCAAATAATTATCGTCTATACATTACAGGCCTGATAACTGGCATGTTTTCTACTTTTAAAAGCCGCCTGTAGCTGCTGGATAACCCACTGGCTGCCCGTCCTCCCCCCACTTCTGGACTGTCACAGGTGTGGCTTGCCCACCCTTGAACCCCAGTGGAAGGTAGGCGTGAACTGGGGGGAAGGAGGTGACTCCTGGGTTACCTGAGCTCGCTTGGGTCACGTCAGCAGAAGTTTCCCAATCCCTGGGCCCTTACATGTCCTCTGTCTCTTCCTCTCTTCCCCTATCATGGCTTTATTTATTTATTTATTTATTTATTTATTTGTGGTACTAGGCATTAAGCCCAGGGCCTTTGCCAGTGTTACTTCCCAAGTTCCTGAGTCCGTTTTTATTTTTATTTTCTTTTATTTTTTGAGACAGGGTCTCGCTCTGCAGCCCCAGCTGGTCCTGAACTCACTATGGAGCCCAGGGTGGCTGGACTCATGACAATCCTCCTGCCTCAGCCTCCCAAGTGCTGGGATTACAGGTGTGTGCCACCACGCCCAGCTTATGTGGTGCTGGGAAGTCGAACTCAGGTACTTAGCACTTGACTTAGTGCTTGCTAAGCAAGTGCTTTAACCAGTGAGCCATTCCTCCAGCCCCCTGAGTCCATTTTTATTTTTTGAATTTTGAGATGGGGTCTCACTAAGTCGCTAAGTTGTCCCAGGCTGGGCTCAAACTTGTGATCCTCTTGCTGCAGCCTCCCAAGTGCTAGGATTACAGGCCTCTGTCCTCAGGCCAGCTGGTTTAGCATCCTGGAATGGTAGGAATTATCAAGGGAGAGATGCAGTGGGATAGATTAGGGGAACTGGGGACAGTCGGTGCACCTTGTCCTTGCTTAAAGGTGGCGTCTGTGAGGACTTTCGTGTGCTGGATGGTGTCATACTGTCCTCCCAGATTCTCGGGGTTGGGCAGAGTGATTGAACTTGGCAGTTCCATGTCTCAGGAAGACAGGAACCCTGTCCCATGGTCATAGGTGGCCAGCTGCACTCTGAAGCCACCTAGGTCCTGCCTGGAACAGAGGATGGAGAGAGTGGGTAACTCTGGAGAACCAGAGGACACACCTTCCAAAACCAGACTTTGGATTCCAGGCAACGTTGTCCTGTAGCACATCCGGCAGGGGCACAAATGGTCCACGTCCTGTTTCCGTATGAGGATCGCTGGTCCTAGGTGGCCCCTGAGCCCTTGAGATGTGGCTCTTGTGAGGCTATGGATCTGAAGTCTGAATTTTATTTATTTTGAAGCTGGGCACAATGGTGCATGCTTGTAATCCAGCATGGTGGGAGGCTAAGGCAGGAGGATTGCGAAGTTTGAGCCCAGCCTGGGCAACTTAGTGAGACTGTATATCAAAATACAAAATAAAAAGATCTAGGGACAGAGCTCAGTGCAGAGGCCTTGGGTTCAGTCCCTAGTACCACTAAATAAAATAAATAAATAAATAAATAAATAAATAAATTTTGATCCACTTAGGCTTAAAGAGCCTTTTGTAGCTATGAGTGCATGAGGTGGACCAGGGCAGAAGGGAGTCACCGAGTGCTGGGAGCTTCACCACCGTTGGAATGAGCTGTGCCTACCCATAACCACAGAGCCCGGGGAGGGGACAGTCTGCTGGCTGTGTGACTCTGTTTTAAGACCTGGGTCATGTCACCCAGACTGTCGACCTCAGGCTTAAGGGCAAGCCCGAGTCATGGCAGGTGCACTGTCACCCTTACCCCGACTGGCCTGTCATCTTCAGAAGAGCTGGGATGGGTGGCCTAGTGGCAGGTAGTGTGAGACTCGGGTCCCCCATTTGCCCAGCCTTTGTCCTCCAGAGTGGGCCACATCTACAATAAGTCTGGGGCATTTGTCACACTGATCCCTCAGACTGGTGGGGATGGAGCTGTCTCCTAGGTCTAGGACAAAATGACTGTGCCCCTCACTTTCTATGTCCCTTTCTCTCGCTGCCTCGGTCCTCCTGTAGCGAGCCACTTGGGGTGATTGCCTGTTCCCTCTGAAGGCAGCCATGGAAACAGACCTTGCTGACGACTTTGGGATCTGGGCCAAGTGTACGTGAACTTGGCAATTTCCTCGGATTTCTAATTCCTGTGAATTATTGTGACTGAGCCAGAAGGAGGTGCCAGGAATAGACTAGAAAGCTCTTGGCACGTGACCCCTTGCCAGAAGCCGTGAAGCCAGCGAGGGGCTCCTGTGTCAGCACAGCACATGTGGGAGCAGGGATCTCAGACTCCTGCAGAGGACCATGCAGAAGCTGGTCCCTGGCTTCCCAGTGATGTGGACCTGAGCAGCTGGACAGGCTGTTGACTTGTCCCAAGGAGACTGGCCAGGGAGGTTCCTGAAGGAGACGTGTGGCAGGGGTTCTGCTGCAGGGTGACGGCTCCTATGCCTCTGGTAGGAAGGTGGCTTGGATCTTTAGGGGACAACTCACAGGACCTGAGTTGTTCCTAAGGGCCTCAATGTTCTCTTTCTGGAGACAGGAGTGGGTTAGGACATGGGACTCCGAGCTACAGGGGACAGCTGAGCAGAAGATTGTTGTCTCAGCCGTCCTCTTGTCTCTGAGACACAGTTCCCGACACCCTCAGCTTGGGAGAAGAAAGGTTTATTTTAGCCCATTCTGCTTGGAGGTCTGTTGCTGGTCAGCTGCATGGTGGAGGAGCTAGCTGGGGAGAAGCTGTTCACACATGGGGCAACAGGAAGCACCAGGGAGAGACCCTCTGGGTCGTGCCCCAGTGACCCACGCCTTCCGACTCCGTCCCCCTTCTTCATAGCACAGGAAATCATGGATGGGTTGGTTAATCCAGTCACCTTCCAAATACACAAGGGTGCTGGGGACATTTACAACCCAATCTTTAACACTTGTTGATCAGGACTTTCATAAAAGGGGGGCTGTCTGTAGGAATCTGGACTCAAATCTGTGGATGCCTTTGGGGCTTGACAGGGCCCCAGAGCTTGGTGTGTTCAACAGGAGGATGGCAGGTGGCCCACACCTGGAAGTTGCTGTGGAGGGGCGTGGAGATGAGGGGTGTTGGTGCTGTTGCCTTTGGGTACAGCAGGTTTGGGGGCCCTGGGGGCCCCTGTGGGCACGCCTCCTAGGGACCGGATGGATAGGGCTGGCTCTGCGTACCACGGACATGGACAAGGGACACATCAGTGTCAGGCTGGTGAGATCTCAATGGACGTGGAGTCAAAAGTCATGCATTCTGGTGGCAACCCTGCCGAGAAGTCACCATGTCATGGAGGGCAAACCCTGGGCCTTCCAGCCCTCGGTTTCCTCATCAGTCAGGGGAGATGACCATGGCCCAGATGGGTGTCCACAGAAAGCAGATGACAGAATCAGGTGGCTAACTCAAGGGAACTGAGCAAAGGCATTGTTTACAGATGTGGGACAGGGTAGGGGAAACCAGGGGGATTTCAGGGAGTACCAAACCTAGACAGAGGGGCCCAGGGAGGGGGCCAGGGAGGACACAGCCAGCCCAAGAAGCCTGTGGGGAGGGGATGGGCCAGCAAGCCCGGGCCTCACCGCTCACCCCCCACCTGCTGTGGGGCCCCCATTGGCAGAGCATAGCCAGGAGCAGAGAGTAAGTTTGCCCTGTTGCTGTCGCTGGGGGTCACCATCAGGCTGGGCAGCAGGCCCAAGACAGGAGGGATGACGTCCACGGGTGGTAGATGCAGTGGCCTCCTGGCTAGGGCACAGAGCACACGAGGGAGGGGCCAGAAGTAACCCCAGCACTCTGGGGGGCTGAGGCAGGAGGATTGTAAATTCAATCCCAGCCTGGGTAATTTAGCTGCTTAGCAAGACCCTGTCTCAAAATAAAATGTAAACGTGGGTTGGGGATGTAGGTCAGCATGAAGGCTCTGGGATTGATCCCCAGTACCTGCCCCGGAGCCCCACAAATCAAAAGAGGGCTGGGGGAACAGATTCTCGCTATGCCCTGCATCTCCGCTCTTGCACTACAGAAGACAGCAGTCACTCTCCTGCTCAGCAAACTCCTTGCCGAGCCCCGAGTCTCCCCACCACCACCGAGGAGGGGGGCAGCGTCCCTCCACCCTGCACTGTCAGTCTGCCAGCTGGGGAAGCGATGATAGATGAGTGAGTATTAGGCCTCCCGTCCTGTGGCCCGTTGGGGGGCGGGGCAGGGAGGGGTGTGGGCTCCGAGTGGGGGCTGCGGGCACCAGGAATTAATAAGTGCTCGGAGACACCAGGATATTGAACTCAAGCCTTAAATCAATCCGTAACCAAGAAGGATGAGGAGAGGAAACTTTGGACAATCAGTGGATGATGATGACCTTGTGCTGAGGGCTGTTGACAGGGTGAAGGTGGGCAGTCAGGGCGAAAGCTGGGGGTGGAGGGGTCCTTGGGGCCCAGCTGACCCTCCCAGAGAGGCTGGGGGCGGGGGGCCGCTGAGGTTGGTGTAGGCGGGATGAGGACCCAGGGGTCTCTGCTTGATCAAGGCTCAGAGAGCCCACAGACCTGGGCATGTGGCCAGGGGCTCCTCCACCGTCCTGCCGCAGCCCTGTGTGGCAGGGTAGGACCAGTGTCCTAGAGGTGGGGCTGTGCCATTATGAGGGGAGGCGCTCTCCCTGAAGCCCAGCTTTCCCGCCGCACTGCCTTCCCAAGCTCCCCTGGGCCTGCTGCTCCCTTCCCTGCTTGGCCTCTGCCATCATGTCCCACCTCAACGCTATGGTCGCCCGCCGTGATGCCCACAGGAGCCGCAGCCGCTGCAGGGGCTGCCCTCTGAAGGAGGCTGTCCAGTGGCTTCCCTAAGCGGAACCTGAGCCAGGATTCAGGGCCGGTGACTTACTCTTGGGGTGCTTTTCAGAAAGAAACCAGGAAGCAGGGAGAGGTGGAGGCCAGGGAAGAGGAGGGCGCACATCTGGTTCAGCCTCAGCCTGTCGACGGCGGAGCGTTCTGGGGCGAGGCCTGACAGTGGGTCTCCTGGTGGGGAGTGGCGTTGGGATGGCCCATCCTTGCGGGGCTGAGAGGGTCGGGGTAGGGACTTAGATCTCTGGCCAGGGGCGCCAGTCCTTGCAGGCTGGTGTCATGGGTGGGCGTGAGGACGGGGAGCAGGAGGCTTTAGTGTCCTCCCTCTTCAACAGGCAGGGCCGGGGCACATTGGTATCTGCTGTCAAAGCGTCTCAGACCCTTGGCGGCTCCCCCGTCTGTCATGGCAGACAGCAGATACCAATGTGTTCAGTAACTTTTTTGGCAAGAAAGGTTTGGTCTCCACCTCATGGTCAGAAGCTGCAGCCCGGAGAGGACCTCTGGTGTCCCCGGAGACCATGCGGCAGTGGTTTGGGGGAGGGACGGGAGGGTTGTCAGGGAGGGGACGCGTCCGCCCGCCACAGCCTCTGAGCTGAGTCCGCACCGTGTCCTCGGAGGGTGCACATTGCCAGCCGCCAGCTGCCTGTCCAAAGTGCAGGCTGTGCAGAGGGGCCCCTCTGCCCCACGCCCGGACCCACGGGGTTTCTGTCCCCACACTGCCCCATCCCTCCTTGTCACCGCCTCCGGTCCTGACCCGAGCCTCCTTCCAGCTGTTGTGGTTACCCTGACTACAGGCGACAAGCCACTGTGTCTTTGGTGCAGCCTTTTAGATAGAAAGATGAACGAGGAAAGCCACACTTAATTTAAAATGACAAGTTTGGTTTCTCTCTCTCTCTCTCTCTCTTTTTGGCAGATGATCTCTTAGTAAATTACACCTGACAACCGAAAATAAATTATGCCCAAGATTTATGCTTTTGGCAGACTTGTGGGGCCCGGCTCCCGGGGTGTCGGGGTGCAGGAGGCGTGACGTGGAGCTGCTGCCTGCAGAAGGCACCGCACGTGGCTCACTGGGTGGACAGCAAGGTGCCACTGCCGTGTGGTCGTCTGCTCAAGGTGTGGGTTGGGCGGTCAGGCAGGTCCTCGTGGTGACGGGGTTGGGGGGAGCTCCTCGGGTCTGGGGACCAACCACAAGAGGTAAAATGAAACAAAGAGGGCAGCGTTCTTTGTGAGGCACCAAGGACATGGCATCTTTGAAGGTTTCCCCAGAGGAGGGGTCAGGGCTCGCCGAAAGGCTCCAGAATTTACTTTAGCTGTTACTGTGGATGAATAATTATGGGCGAGCCAGCAAGGAGTGTGGTTCACAGCAGGTTAATTGGGAATAATGGGCTTCTTTCTAATCTGTGAGGAATGGATGATATTTCAGAGAGAGAGAGAGAGAGAGAGAGAGAGAGAGAGAGAGAGAGAGAGAGAGAGGCAGAGGCAGAGAAAAGGAGAGAGTGAGGCAGACAGACAGACAAAGATGGCCTGGCTCGGGGGCACAAACCTGTGATTCCAGCACTCTGGGAGGCCGAGGCAGGAGGATCACCAAGTTTGAGCCCAGCCTGGGCAACTTAGCCAGATTCTGTCTCCAAATCAAAACTAGAAAATGGGCTGGGGGTGTGTAGCTCAGTGTGAAGGCCCTGACGTCGGTCCCAGGCACAAGACAGAGGCAGACACGGCCCCTGTTGTCCTTCCCACCAGCATCGCCTTCTCCCCAAACTCCTGGCCTCTGGGGCCAGACATCTGGGCCTGGGTCTTTGTTCAGCTGAGAATGGGGACGGAAGCCAGGATGGTCAGGTGGCTGGCTCCCTTGCGCTGCTCCCTTGCGCTGCTCCCCTTCCTGAAGCCAGGAGGGGCATCCTGGTGTTTAATCCTCTGGCAACTGTCGTGGACAGCTGGCCACGAGGCCCGTGACGCTGGAGGCAGCATCGCCCTGACGCCGCCGTCCCCCTACAAAAACAGCAGTGCTGGCCACACACTCAAGCCAGACTCACGATTTCAAATCGTCTAGTAGCTGCTGGGGGAAAGATAGAAGCCTGGGCTGCAGAGGTACGTGCCTGTAAACCCCAGCACTTAGTAGGCTGAAGCAGGAGGATTGTGGGTTCAGGCCAACCTGAGCTACAGACCAAGATTGTGTTTCAAAACAAAACAAGTAGTATTGATTTGAATATTTTATCTCATTTAATCCACTATACCCAAAATATTGATGTCATTTTCACATGTATTCAACATAAAAAATTACCCACGCACAGTTATATCCTTATGGTGCTTCTGAGTTCTAGTGCCAGGTGCTTGCAGGTGGCCGACAGCCACTTTCTTGGGCAGTGCAGAGCAGACTGTTCCTGACCTCTCACCCACACACGGCTGTGGGGCACCGCAAAGGACGGGGTCACAGAGCCTCGGGCAGCAGGCCTGGCAGCAGGCTTGGCAGCAGGCCTGGGACTGGAAAGGGCCAGTGAATTTGACCTGCGGGCTGCAGGAAGCTGCGGTTACCAAGGCCAGGGGTTCAGGAAGGGCATCGTATGCGAGGGAACTTATGTGCATGGCCATATGGAGCCCTCAGTGGCCAGGATAACGCGATGAGCTTGTTGGAGGGGGGGTGGGGCGGGTAAGGCATAGGCCAGGCCGGTGCTCACAAGGCCATTGTGAGGAACAGGGAAGCTGGGGTCTGATGTGGGCTTTTGGGGTGTCCACAGGCATATGCCTTAGAGGGAGGCAGGAGGGTCACGGAGCAGCCATTGCAGCCTGACACCTGCTGGGGTTGAGGGTCCAGAGAGCGTGAGGCTAAATTCCCGGAGGCTGGGCCCGCTGTCGGCCTGCCTTTCCCTGATCCCTCCCCAAGCAGGTGTAAGGCCATCTGGGGAAGTCACCTGTGTTTCGAACAAACCCGTGCCATTTGCCTTGCCTGCAAGTAGGCAGGTACTTCGGCTCCACTTGCCTGGGTGGAACTGTAGCTGGCCTCCCTCACCCTGTGGCTTCTTCTGCTGTAAAAATGAGATGGGTGGGAACCCGGCTGTGGTGGGTGGGACAGGCCTCTAATCCCAACACTTTGGAAGGCTGAGGCAGGAGGATTGCAACTTTAAACACAGCCTGGGCAACTTAATGACTTAAATCATTAGGAAGACATTAGCGCGATATTGCCTCAAATTAAAAAAAAAGAAAATAGAAGAGCAGGGACGTAGGGCAGTATGAAAACCTGGTTTTAATTCCTAATACTGCAAGACACACACAAACAAGAGCTGGGAAAAGCTTCCTCAACCCAGGTCTCTGGTTGCCCTCTGAGGTGTCTTAGGACTTACCCCTTTGCCGTGGCTGGTCCTGGACTAGACAGCCCCTGTGTTTCCCCCTGCAGTAGGAGCCTGGCTTACTTTCCCTTCTTGCCCCTTAGGATGTCCAACTACGTGGTGGCTCTGCCCACTGGGCCAGGTGGTGACGAAGGGAGCAGTGTCTTTGCTGTGGGGACCGTGACTAAGTTCAGTGTATCTAAGGGAAAGAGGACCGGGTGAGTGTCAGGGCTAAGAAAAACATCTTGGAGGTGGTGACTTGATTAATGTGAAAGAGCCAACCATCTGGGAAAGTGCTTTGCAGGCAGGAGAGCAGCACATGCAAAGGCTCTGAGATAGGAATATGCTGGCTTGCCGGAGGAACACACAGAAGGCACATCTGGGTGGAGCAAATTAAGCAAAGAGGGTGGATTGGAGGGGAGCTAGGCCATAGCCTCTAGGCCAGGCCAGCTAGGGAATGTGGATTTTATTTCCATGGAAGCAGAAGACATAAGAAGGGTTCACGGTGGAGTGGTATGACCTGTTTTAGCGGTTGTCCCCGGCAGCGGGGCAGAGCAGAGACCGAGTGTGGGGACAGAAGGCAGGTGAGACCCTGTAGGAGGGGACAGTGGGGGACTCTGGGGACACTGGAGGCGGAGCTGGCAGGGACTGTGAGTGGCTTGGACATGAGGGGAGGGACACGTGAAAAAGAGGGAGGGATCAGCTTGACGTGGGCCTCAGAAGCACTCCCCATGGGGCAGGCCCTGGACCAGGGTCAAAGGTCCGTCGGTCATGCTGGGTTGGAGCCACCATCCACCAGGCCAGGGAAGATGCCAAGCAGCAGGGGGCAAGATGGGTCTGGAGCCAGGGTGGGGCGTGGACCTTGCAGATGTGTGTGGCGCCCTCAACGTACTCCTGGAGGTTGTTTCTCTCTCTCTCTCTCTCTCTCTCTCTCTCTCTCTCTCTCTCGGGAGGGGGGCAACTGGGGATCGAGCCCAGGGCACTGGGACTCAGCTATAGCCCACCCCTTTTATTTTATTTTATTATTTTTATTTTGAGATAGGCCTGCCTACTTATTTTCCCAGGTTGTTCTCCAACTTGAGATCCTCCTGCCTCAGCCCCCTAGAGTGCTGGAATTGTAGGTGTGCAGCAATATAGCCTGTGGGTGTTATTGCCCAGAACAGATCCTGGAGTCCAGCTCAGCTTCTTGCCTCCCCTGGGATCAGCGTAGGAGGGGCAGGAGGGAGCAAGGGCCCTAGTCATCCAAGTCTCCTCACTCTTCACATAGTTCTGCGGGGGCGTTGGCCTGTGCCCACAACAGCGGAGGTTTCTCCTGCAAGGACACTTTTGTGGGGTGGGGAGCCCGGGGACCAGGGCAGGAGGCAGAGGAGAAGAAAAGAGGCAGAGAGAGGGGTGCAGGGGGCCCAAGAGGAGCCAGGGGGCACTCAAGAAGGCAGGGGAGGGCGGGAGGCAGGGAGGAAGGAGGAGAAGCCCCTGCGCTGGTGCTGGTTCCCTTTCTTTCTCTTCTCTTCTGTTCTTTTCTTTCCTCCCCAAGGGGTAAACCTGGCCCTGATCTCCAAATCCAGTGATCACAGGCCTTTTGACAAGATCAGCTGCTCCACCGTTGCCTGCCTTGAGCAGGGACTTGGTGGCCACTCTCAGCTCCACAGCTGTCCCACGGGGTCATGGCAATGGCCACGTTACTGGGTTGGGGGGCAGAGGGCGGAGTCAGATGCACGCCTGCTGATGTCAAGGCCAGGCGCCCCAGGGCCGCCCTTCCCCGTTAGTTCTCTCAGTAGCTGAGCACAGAGTCTAGGGAAATTACGGCTCTTTGGAAATACTGTTTCTAGAAGGCAGGGAAGGTCATTAAGGAGACCCTGTTGTCCAAGATGAGCCCAGGGTGCTCAGAGAGGGCGACCAGCTCCTCTGGAGGCCCCGGCGGATTGGGGTGGTTCTGCCCGTGCTCGCTAGGGGCCCCTCCCTGGTAGGCACAGCTGCCAGCAGCTGCCGGCGCCTGCCTGGGACTGGTGGACAGATGGCCTCGGGTTGCTGGGACAGCTCCAGCTTGCCGTGTTCGCTCTGGTTGTTAGATGCTTTTTAGTTCAGAAATTAGGGAGCACCTTCTGCATGGCTGTCCATCCTGTCAGCTTCTGGAGGTTCTGGCCTGGGGAGGGACAGCCCCTCGGAAGGCAGGATGGTCATTGTTAAGGGCTAAGACCTGGGACTGGGATCTGAGTGGGCTTTCGACAAGTCGGAGATGGAGATAGACCTTGATCCCAGGTCCCCTAATTTTACTACCTTGTCCTCAAAAGCAAGCCTGTGGTTCAGATGCTGCAGGGCACTATGTGCAGCTACCTAGGCTGTGCACTGCACCACTCGGTTCATATTCTGTTGAAATCAGAGTTTCCCCCAGAGTTGTTGAGTGCAACAAGTCTCGAGTCCAGGGCACTCTGGCCTTCTGTGCCATCTGGACAAGCCTCCTTCTGTCCTCCCAGGCACTGCAGTAGAAGGCACAGGACGGGCTCCAAGGCCCTACCTCCGGGGGCGTGGTGGCCTCACCCTTGCTGATGGTTGTTCAGGCCACACTGGACCCATCTGTCCCACAGTGCCGCTCCTAGCTGGAGGGTCCTTCTAGTGTGCTCGCTCAGAGTGCCGGGCTGCGGGGAGAACACTTGGGTGTGGGTGACTGGGGAGGTCAGCTGAGGGCCACGTTGAGGGCTGGCCCCTGTTCCCTCTGCCCTGCCTCTGCCAACCCCCCTGGAGTGGACGCTGGGGTACCAGTCCTTTCTTTCCCTCCCCTTCTCTTCGAGGCTTCTGGGAGACACTCCAGATCCGAACCACCACGACCAGGCTGGGCATGAACTTGCAATCTTCCTGCCTCAGCCTTCCAGAGTGTTGGGATTGCAGGCCTGTGCCACCAGGCAGGGGGGCCCCTCTGTGTCCCTGGGCCAGCAGCCATGACTGGCACATGTTATGTGTTCAGTGCACACCTGGGAGGAAGGGGATGGACCCCTGTCCTTGGATGCTGCTGTCCTTCCTCAGAGCGGCCTGCAGCCCGCTCTCACTGCTCCCGTGGGTGCTGGCTCGTCTGTCCCTTTGGGCCTTTGGCTGGTAGAGACATCTGATGTAGCCATGCAGACAATGGGGCCAGCACCAGCTCCTGGGAGCTTGTTTCTGGGGCTGGTAGCAGGGCTGCCACCACATCTCTCCCTGTGCTCGAGGCTCTTGGGTCTCCTGGCCAGGATGGAGTGTATCAGCTCCCTTTTCCTGCTGGCTGCCATGTCCTCTCTGTCCAGGGCTGTGCTGCTGTAGGAGTTTGGTGTCCAAAAGAGAGTTCCTTCCCTATGCTCGGTCACCTCTCATCCTCTACCTGTCAGCTGAGGTTCCAGTCTGGGGAGATCTGAGATTATCACCCTGCCATGTGTGCAGGGACCCTGTATGCCCTGAGCTGGAGATGTGTCCGAGGCTTTAAGGACATGGGCTGAGGACAAGCCAAGGACCTCAGGCCATGTCTTAGTTACTTATTTGTTGCTGGACAAAATTCTTGACATCCACATCTTAAGAAAGATTTATTTTAGCTCAGTTTTGGAAGGTCTCACACAGTCCATTCATGGGTGGCTGGCAATAGCGGAAGCACATGGCAGAGGTCTGATCAGGGCATGGCCAACGAAAGCCAAGCGAAGGAGGGTGGAGAGATGTCTGGAGACTCAGGTAAAGGCTGAGCCTTCCTAGGAAGAAGCTGTAACAATGCTTCTTCTTTCTTCCTTTACTTAGTTCAAGCTGCCAGTTGGGTGGCCTACACCCAAGGGTGGGTGCCCCTTCCTCATTTCTTAGACCACAGGTCCAACACTTACACCCGAAAGCTCTGTTCTGGGTGTTTCCTAACCGTAACAAGTTCACACAATCCCTCCAGGTCAAGCCCCAAGTACACACCCCATCCAGCCAGGCCCTCTCTCCCAACAGCACAAGGTTCTGCAGTTATCCCACTATATCCAAATATGTGAGGCTTTGGGGTCACTCCAGATCCAAACCACAGCAGGCCACAAGCCACCTCCACAGGGCTGTGCCATCCTCCTCAGCAGGTGGGACTGTCTTCCCTCTGCCTGGCCCTCTCCTCCCCCAACACCCACAGGGCTTGCCCCTCCTGGATCCTGCCTTACGTACCACCATCTCAGGGCTCCTAGAATATTCCAGGGCCTCCAGAACATTCCACTGTGAGTCACAGCCCCCTCTCGCCATCTCCTTTATTTTGCTATGGCTGTATGTCATATATATCCTTTGCTTATTTATTTAATTAATCACTTCTTTCTACTCATAAGAATCTAACTGTCCCCAGGGACTCTGTGTGTGTGTCCCCTTGATGCTTAGAACAGGGGCTGGCATAATACAGACCCTCACCAAATGCTGACATTAGAGGGAATGACATTAGAAAGTATACCTTGTGTCACTCTGGGAAGCTGAGGCAGGAGGACTGTCATGCCTGGGCAACTTAGCAAGACCCTGTCTCAATATCACAAATAAAATAGGGTTGTGAATGTAGCTCAGTGCAAAGGCCCTGGGTTCAATCCCCAGTACTGCAAACAAAAGTAGGAAAAAAAGAGAATTATACCACACCTAACTCACATGGATATTACACCAGCCTGGCATTCAGCTCTAAGTGAAGAACAAGTAATCCACCAACTATTTTGAACAAATAAGGATATTTCTCACATAGTAAGATTTTTGGGTGGGGAGGGCCTGATGCTGATAAAGTGGTGCAGGGCCACTGAGGAACCCAGCCTTTCATATCCCTTGACTGTCATCTTTTGCATGGCTTCTTTGCACCTGGTGGTCACGAGGCGACGGCTGCATCCTCAGGTATCACATCCGTGTTGTACACAGAAAGGGGTGAGGGAGGAACGGCTCCCCAAGAGGATTGGGGTGCGTTTAGTTGACAGCCCCCCTTGCCGACATCTCCCTCCATTTCAGTGCCAGACAGGGGACACGCACCACCTCCGCCCGCCACCACCGGCGAGGGATGAGATCACCGGCTTAGCTCATTCTTTGGGGCTGGTGCTCCTCAGGGGTCTCCATCTATCATGTGAACATCGTGGAGTCCCAGGAGCGAGGGCTGAGCGCCCGGGGAGACATCAGTATTGTTCACAAGGTTGTTGCAGCCGTTTTCCACTTGTCCTCCTCTGTAAAAGCTGTGGTGATGCCATGGGCCTGTGTACAGTGAGCCCACATCAGGCTACACCCCAGCCCTGGGTGAGGGGCTGTGGGAGTTCTCCTGCCAAGGGTTACCCCATCTACTCAGTGCCCTCATTTCCCACGAGCTACCTAGGGGGACTGTCACCCACGATCGTGTCCTGAGGCCTGTGCCATACTCCGGAGCAGATGCCACAGGACAGGCCTCTGACATCCACACACATGCCTGATCCCAGGTCACTGAGCTCTGAGCGGTGGGGGTGGTATTGGCTTATACAGTGAGTGTGCGGCAAGGCCACTGCTGTAGGTGGCTCCAGGTCCTGGAAGACAGGAAGGATCCCCTCCAGCGCTGGCCCAGGACGTGGAGAGGCCCTGGTTCCCAGGACCCCTGGTCTTGCCCTTATCTCTGGGCTCCGGGGTACTGGCCTGCCAGTGGGGGAATGTTGTGGGTGGGTACAGTGGGCACCAGCACCACCTGACCCTCATTGTCAAGTGGATGGTAGAACCCTGGGCATGGTGTCGTCACCATTGCACCAGCCCCCAGCACTCTGTTAGCACCCCTGCCTCCTCCGCAGCTCACGCTTCCCTGGCCCCAGCATACATGGTGCCAGTGTAGAGTGCTCCCCATCTCACCTGTAGCCGGGACAAATGCCTGACATCCACAACATAGAGGAAAGATGTATTCAGCTCTCCATTTCACAAGGTCCCATGCAGTCCATTCATGACAGCTGGCACTGGTGGAAGCATGCGGTGCGGCTGGAGAGCTGCTTAGAGCTGCAGCCAGGGGCCAAGTGAAGAGAGGAGGGTGCTGGCACCTGCAGACTCAGGCCAGGCCAGAGTCTTCCCAGAGAGAAGCTGTAACAATGTTTCTTCTTCCTTCCTTTAGTTAATTCCAGCTGGAGTTGGGCCCCCCAAACCCAGGGTGGCCACCCCTTCCTCACTTCCTGGCCCATCGGTTAATACCAAACATCCGAACGCACTGCTGCTGCCCCCCTACCCCCGCCAATCTCAGCAAGTTGACACAATCAGGTCCCAAGTATCTGCCCCTGCCAGCCAGGCCCCCCTCCCAACCAACAGCACGTGGTTCCACTTACACTCCTACACCCAACTGCACGGGGCTTTTAGGGGACACTGCAGATCCAAACTGTAGCACCATCCATGGAGGTAAAGGAGCGAACTCTGCAGCCACTGGGTTGGAGCACTGCAGGGTGGGTGTGTGCACCCAGACAGAAAGGCTCTGTGCTGGAGAAAAAGCAATCTGCCTCCAGTCCCACGGCCTGAGTTCTAATCCTGCAGAGTCGGAACAAAACTCCCGAACTCTCTGGGTCTTGGTTTTCTCATCTGGAACGCGGAGGCGGCTGCCGCTGCTCGAGGACTGTTTGATGTTTGAATGAGATCGGGATGTTGAACACTTTGTGTTAACCGGAGGCATGAATCACTGACGCAGGCTAAGTTTGAAACTGAACACTCGTAAAGCAAATCTCCAAACTCATTGAGACTTGAGTGTAAACAGCTTAAGCTTTAAAAAGAGGTGCTTGTCTGAAAGCAAAAACAGAGGCCTGAAGACAGAGTCAGAAGGACTTGGGCATATGTAAGTATTGCCTGGATGCTGGGCGCCTGGTTTGTGGGTGTGGTGATGCATTCCGTGTAGAGCCAGCACTCTGGGAGGCTGAGGCAGGAGAATCACAAGTTCAACCCCAGATTGGACAACTTTGTGAGACCCTGTCTCAAAATAAAGAAAAAGGGCCGGAGATGCAGCTCAGTGTGAAGGCCCTGTGTTTAATCCCTCATACTACAGGAAAAAAAAAAAAAAAAAAAGTGAAGGGAGTCAGAAGCAGAAGGCGAAACATCGAATGGTCTCTCTGATATGAGAGTCCCAGATCACAGCTATTATGGAACTTAAAGCAAAAAACAAAGTGAAATAGGAGGGTAGGGTGGGAGAGAAGGTAGGGGGAGGGACAGAAAGAGAGTGGGAAAGCCCTTGTGTCCTTGGCAGGATGTGTATGTGCGCAAAATGCTCAACTCCATTGTAAACCTTGTATTTTGCACGTATACGTATCAATAAAATGGGGAAAGAAAAAAGAAAAGAACAAAGCCGGCTTATGTGGGCATCTGGGCGGGCGTGAAGGTCGGGTTTTCTGCTCTGCCCTTGTCAGCGTGGATGCGGCTCACATCCCCAAGCCCATCGTTTTAGAGGGACCTGCAACAACCTGCTCCCTGTGCCCTGTCTCTGGGGAGTCTCCTCAGCACGCCACTCTGCAACCCCAGGAAACTATGAAGTGTGGCTGCGCTTGGGACCCTGATCTGGGGTGCGGTCACAAAGGGCATCTGTACTCAGGGCAAGCAGGGGTGCTGGGACCTGGAGCCCTCGCTACTCCCGGCCTGGT
This sequence comes from Ctenodactylus gundi, assembly GCA_004027205.1. NCBI lineage: Eukaryota > Metazoa > Chordata > Mammalia > Rodentia > Ctenodactylidae > Ctenodactylus > Ctenodactylus gundi. Next base: position 89,032 of record PVKB01001413.1, read on the forward strand.
GTGAGGCCAGCTCCGTCGGGAGTGGAATCTGTGTTTGCGTGAACTTGCCTTTTGTAAAGGAAGATTTTTTTTTTTTTTAAGCGGCTGGCTCTGATTTAGCCAAATTGCACTAGCTTTGCAGCTTGTGACGGTGACTCTTGGGTGGAGAGGGACTCCCGTGACGGCACCAACTTGCGACTTGGGCAGGTTCCCAGCAGCCCTTCCCATTAGGGAGGGGAAGATGACTATGGGCTCACGAGGAGTGACATTTTTAGGCCTGCAATGCCAGCACTCTGGGAGGCTGAGATAGGAGGATCCTAAGTTCGAGCCCAGCCTGGGCCACCTGGCAATTTAGTGAGACCCTGTTTCAAAGTCAAAAATAAAAATGGGCGGAAGGTCTAGGTCCGCACAAAGGCCCTAGGTTCGATCCCCAGTACCACAAAACAAAACAAAATGACCGGAACAAAACAAACAAAAACAAAGCCCTAGAACCTTTCCTGCCATGTGGTTATCAGAAAGGGATCTTTGGAATTTTCAGTTTGCAAGTCATTCACACAAGCAAGTGCTTTCTTACCCCAGAACCAAATACTTACAAGGGTGACAGCAGGAGATGCATCGGTGGATTAATTTAAAATAAAATCCCATCCTGTTCCTTTTGCCACCGGGAAGCCGGTGTGCGTGTGTGACGTGGTAACCCCTTTCACTGAACATTAGAGAAAAGCACCCGCCTTATTTGCAGCAGGAACATTAACCTTCCCTTTGGAAATGGGCCCCAAAGGTCAGAGCTGTGGCCTGGACATTTCCGGGGCTCAGCTGGGAGCTGATTAAGGCCGCTGGCTGTGGCTTGTCAGCTTTGTCAGAGACGGCTGTATAGACCCTGTGATTCACGTTGCTGTGTATTGTAAATATATTTATCTCCGTCTGTCAGGCGCCTGCAGGACAGGTGCCAGGGCACGGGAGTTCTGCTTAAGTGCCTCCAACAATGTCCTGCCTTAGTGACATTAGTGCAGGGGACAGGGGCAAAGATAGCAGGAGATTGTGGCCACAGGACTGCAGTAGGTCGTGGGTGGTGACGCTGGTGGGGGAGTTGTTGAGGGACACCAGGCATTTGCATGAGAGGGGCTCTTGTTGCCCAGCGAAGGAGCTGGTGTCCCATGTGGGCGGGGTGGGACTAGTGTTTTATTTCGTCCTGGAGATTTCGCCCTGAGCACCATTTCCAGCCCTTGTTTGCTCTTCATTTTGAGGCAGATCTCACTGCCCAAGTTGGGCTCGAACTTGGAACCATCCTGGCTCAGCCTCCCAGTGGTGGGGTCTTGTAACTGCGGGGACACAGGGTATGTGGGGTGACGTGGGTGAGTCTGTACCTGCATTTGCACTTTCTCCTTTGCTTGGGCTATGGTGAACAGAAGATTTTGACTTTTCTTTACATGGGGATGTTGCGGTGTGTGACCCGTGACCCGTCCATGTGGGTTCCGATCCAGAAATTATCAGCTGCTGGGGCCTTTGGCACTGTGTGACCTGTAAGCCCATGAGTGAAGCTGGTTCTGGTTCTGCAGAAGGGGCGTGGCCATAAGGGTTGGGGTGGGGTCTGGCTCGGAACAGCGTCCTCCAGGCCAGGTGGTGAAGCAGAGAGAGCCTAGGGATGCAGGTGCCCTTGCTGGGAGCCTCTGGTTGGTGGCTGCCCAGGCCCTGAAGGAGGGGACAAGGCCAGCTCAGGTGGTTCCCAAGGGAACCGGACTGTGACAGAGACCCCCTCGAGCCAACTTTGCCAGAGATGATGTGGGTCTGCTGTGAGCTCCCTAAACTAGAGGTGACTTGAGTTTCTGTTTTGTCTACAGTCAGATTGGTACTTGATTGCTTTGGAATTCTTTAAATTTGATACTTGAAATATATTGACCCAAAAATTTGACCCTGGTACTTATCTGCAGGGAGTCGCCACCCTTTCCTGCCCAGACTTTTTACCATGGACTCGCTGTTCTCAGTCCCTGTACCAGCTTGTGAAACCTATTGCCAACAAGGGTCCACTGCACTTCTGGGCCAGCAGAGGCAGAGGGGCCCCCCAAGGGGACACAGACAGCAGAGGTGTGCTAGAAAGGCTGCAGCAGGGGGCCTGGCAGGACCTTAAGGCAGGGAGCCATTTTTCTTGGAGTTCTCCTGTGGCCCATCACAGGGGCAGGTGGCAGAGCCACTGTCGGTCCCCTGTTGAGGGTCACGACAGGGCTAGAGATGTATAAATCAGGCCCCATGAAGGGGCCGATGGAGCAGTGACTCACCGGACAGTGCCACCAGCTCTGGTTCTGCCATCAGAAGCCCTTTGTGGAGACACACTGGTGAGGGTGGACAGGTGTATCACAGGGGACATTGCACAGAATGTAGCAGAGCCAGTGGGTGAAAGGGGCTGGGGACAATCTGGGCTGGTGGGGTGGTGGAGGTGGCTCAGCCATGGTGGGGGGTCACATTGGGACTGTGGCAAGAGGACTGTGGGCTGGCTAGGATGTTGGTTCAGGGACTTCTGGGCCTTCTTCCAGATCAGAGGCTCCGGGAGTCCAGGTCATAGGCTGAGAGGACTAATGTGTCTCCAGAGGGCAGGTGGGCACAAACCCCTCTGGATCCGTCTACTCTGCTTGCCCTGAAGGCAGGTCTCCAGAGGGAAGGGACTAGTCCTGGGCTTGTTGAATGGTTGTAGTTTCTTTTACATTTTCTCAGAAGAGCTGTATTGCCGCGGAAGCGAGTACCAGAGGTAGAGACCTGGGTGGGGCTGGGGGTCCACGAGAGGCTGTCACAGTCACCAGGTGAAAGCCTGGGTTTGGGTACATTTTTCAAAGTGCTGGGGGTGGGATGGTAAGGGTGTGGGCGAAAAAAGATATTTAAGCATGACTGGCTCTCTTGGCTGAGTCACTGAAGTGGAAGAGGCTATCAGAGCGGTGGGCATTTGGGGGAGATCAGGTTTGGGACATATAAAATTTGAGGTTTCTGTTAGATGTTCATGTGGGAGATTGAGGAATAAGTGGAACCTTGAGTCTGGAGTTCAGGCAAAGCTCAGCCTGAGTTATGTGTAGGCGCAGTCTGTGGGTGACAGATGGGGCTGAAGGCCGTGAGATTGGAGGGAGCTGGCATGCGCGCACGCTGGCCTTGACTCTTTACCCGTGCATCTTTCCTAGCACAGACCTGGAATCCCAGCGCTCTGGGAGGCCGGGGCGAGAGGATTTTAAGTTCAAGCACAACCTAGGCAACTTAGTGATTTAGTGAGATCTTGTCCAAAAATCAAAAAATATAAAAAATATAATTCAGTGTTCAGTGAAAGCCTGGGGTGATGTCCAGTGCCAAAAAGAAAGAGAGAAGAAGAAAAAGACAAGTCTGGTGCCTCAGCCTCTGCCTCCTCTTTTTCTGTGCCCGATTCCCACCTTCCCTGAGCAGACGTGGGCACATTCTCAAGGCCAGGGGCTGTGTCTCATGACGCAGCTGCCTGGTTCTAACCCAGAAGAGATGGGTGCCCCACCTGGACCTCCCACTCGCCCACTTCCTGGGCCTTGGCTCTGGTGACAGCGTAGTGACAGTGAGCACCGAGCAGGTGATCAGAGACCAGGATCCCAGGGGTCTGTGCCCGTGAGCCACAGGATGAGCTTGAGTAGACTCAGCTTCTATGTCTGTCATCGGAAGAGGTGGTTGAGATTACGTGAGAGACCCTGACTCCATGTTTGAACTTGGGTCCTCAGTTTCCCCCAGTGGGGCTGTTGGGGCTCCTGAGTTCTCCAGGGAGGGACTATGGCAGGGATTGTGGCAGGGACTCTGTGGAGGACTGGGAGGAAGGGGTGTGTGTGTGTGTGTGTGTGTGTGTGTGTGTGTGTAGTGGAGGGACGTCTGTGGAGCTACGCCCTGCCTCCTGAGCCCTCCCCTGAACTCCCATTTATTGAGCTCCCACCACTAGCATCAGCTAAAAAGGCCCCACCTGGCCAGAAGGGGATTAGCAGTTCCTCCTTTCCTTTGGTTACTTGGTTTTGATGCTTGCATGTCTTTCTTTGTGTCTGTCTGTCCGTCTGTCTTTCTTCTTTCCTTTTTCCTTCTTCAGTACAGGGAATCGAGCCCAGAGCCTGCACACTGAGCTACATGCCTAGTCCTCCCACCCCTTTCTTTTGACACAAGGTTTGGCTAAATGGCTAAGTTGCCCCCGGCTGGGCTCGAACTTGCAATCTTCCTGCTTAAGTCTCCCCAAGTGCTGGGATGACAGGCCGGTGCCAATAGGCCCGTCCTGTCCCACCACCACCGTGGTGTCACCCCGGTACGCGTTCTTCCCTGGTGGCTCTCCAGCACTCATCCTGGAGGCGCCTCTGTGAGACACGGCCTCCTTGTGCTTTGCTTCTTTTTCTGGGAAAGTAAGCGCAGTCCCAGCAAATAAACAAGTGACGGAGTCCTTCCAACGGCGAGGGCTTGGGGGGAGGCGGGCCGAGGCTGGACTTGCTGGCCTGGCGAAGGCCTGGGGTGTTTGGGCAGATGTGGGCAGATGCTGGTCGGTGTTGGAGCGTGGCTCTTCCGTTCCCTCTCCCCCTGCAAGAGCCGGTGCGCTGGCTGGTTCCGCAGCCTCTCTGCTCTGGGGCAAGGACTGTGTGCACAGGTCTCCCAAGAGATAGCTCAGAGTGGGGGGCTTCAGTGCAGTGAGATGGGGGCCAGAGAGAGAGAAAGGGAGGAGGCCGGGGGAAGGAAGTGCAGCCACAGTTCAGGTGTTAAACTACTGATGTGGAAAATTGCTCTGACAGATACGATGCTGTTGTCGCGGGTGGCGAGGGTTATACTATCTCATGGCAGCCGCGCCTGCTGGTGCCTCTGGGCCTGCTACCTCAGGCAGAGCTGCTCACTGCTGGATGTCAGAGAGGTTGGCATGGGGGGCTGTCGGGGGAGCCAACCTGGGGAGCTCTTGTCCCTCTGCCAGGATACTGGTACCGTCACCCAGGCCTGGATTAGAATCCAGGCCAGCTGAGGGAGGAGAAAGGGAGCTGGCTTTTAGGAAGCATCATTCTGGGCCAGGCGCTTAATACGCACAGGCCCATGTGACCCCATAAGAGCCTGGCTCCCACCTGCCAGGTACGTGACTTAGACCTCCAGAGGGATAGCAGCACATCCAGGAAGTGCCGGGGCAGCCGGAGCCAGAGCTGAGCCCAGACTTCTGCTTCTGAGGCCCCAGCCGCAGCTCTTATCCGGCTCCCAGGGACAAATGGCTCCTCTGTGTCCACAGCACTGGGGAGCACAGGGACGTCCTGTACGATGGCTGGGGGATGGCTGGGTAAGCCAAGGACAGTCTGCCTTGTTTCATTCTTTCCATTCAACCAGGAGCATTTTTTTTTTTCCTTTATGGTGATACTTGGGATCAAGCCCAGACCCTTCACACCGAGCTACATCCTCTGTTCATTTTAATTTTCATTTCTGATTTTGCCCAGGCTGGGCTCAAACCTGTGATCTTCCTGCCTCAGCCTCTCCGAGTGCTGGAATGACAGGCCTACTCATAAGTTTGGTCTCCAGTTGGCTCCTGGGGAATGTGGAAACTACCGGGAACCAGTTCTGTCTGCCTTTTGGTGTGTGTGTGACACATGGTAGGCACATTTGCTGAGGAGGGGTGCATAAGCATATATACAAATTATGATGGAAAAGATACAGTGTGCATAAGTAAAAAAAAATAGTAAAAGACACACGGGCTATGAACCCCCTTCGGAATCCTCACCGCTGCAGCAGACACACTTTACCCCATCACACTTGCCCCTTGCTGAGGCAGTTTGGAACGCCTCCTTTGTGAGTGTCTTTAGGTGAGCTGTCATGGCTGCCTTGACCTCTTCAGTCAATTCAAAACATACCTTTGAAGGGCCTGGAGGGACACAGGTCCACATGCCATGGGGCTGATGAGGGAGGGCTTGGGGAGTATGGGCCAAGCCCTGCCCGCAGGGACCCCTCCGCGACAGGGGCCACCCCAGCTGGGGGACCACCTGGTAGGAAAACTTCACTTTTCTCTGCCCGGGAAGGGGACAGAGGGAGGCACAAGTCCTGGCTGAGCTGGAGGTGGGGTCTGGGTGCCATGTCCCGAGCCTTCAGGACCCGCCTGTTCTCTTCCTCTGGGAAGGTGGGGCCCCTTTTTCATTTTCCCACTCTCCAGGATGCTGGGGGTGCTCTGTGGGGAAGGTGATCCCCCCCAGCAGGTGTGTAGTGAGCACGTCACAAGGGCCAGGGACGTCCTGCCAGACGCTTTCTCCTCATCCCTGGTGATAGGCCCATGTGTCCTGTCAGCCTGGCAGTGCCCAGGGTGCTGGAGGATGGCGGTGAGATGGCGCTGAGGAGCTGGCAACCTTGGGTACCAGGCAGGGGGCAGGCAGGGCTGCAGAGGCTGAGTTGGGGAGGGGAAGGCCTGGGAGTGTCACCAGTGTCTTTTAACTGCTGCTGGGGTGGCCCAGGTGTGATTGATGGCTGTGACTGCTGTGACAGCAGGCACTGACAAGGAGTGCTTGGGCAGTAGGGGTGAGGAGGCAACCAGCCCTGCTCCCCTTCTCTCCTAGCCGCCGCCCCCCCCGACCCCCCCATCCCATCCCATCCTTCTGTCCTCCTGTGAGAGAGCTGGGATGCCTTCCTGGCCTCCAGGAAGAAGGGAAGTGAGCTTCCCTGATCAGGGTCCACTTGCTCATAACGACAGGAGCCCTTGTCTGCTGGATTACAGGTCTGTGACCCTGAGCTGTGGGAAGTATGCAACCTAAGGGTGCCAGAAGGGAGACTGAGGGCCCAGAGAAGGACAAGGGGCTGGGATCCTTCCCATGGCTTCAGGATCTAGGGCCTTCACCCTGGAAGGAGGCTGCTGTCCTGACAGGTTAACAATGCAGACAGCAGGGGCGGGGGCTCTCCATGACCAGGGCCAACGCGGGCCCTGGAGCCAGTGCCCGATCTCGGTCCTGGGCACCCTGTCCCCTGACCCATCTTCTCTCTGTCCCACAGACAAGGAGGGTGGCATCACTGAAGTTAATGTCATTATAATGGGCCAGGGGACCCCCCTCAGTGGCTCTGTGACTCCTCGAAGAATATTAATTATTCTCTGAGGAAGTCTTCACTCTGAGTAGTTCCCGCACTCCGGTAATTAACATGACATGTCATTAACAGTCAGGGAACATTGTATGATCAAAGCCAGCATAATTCTTAGCGAGATTCTAGGAATCGCACCATATTTGTTAATGATGTTATTGATTCTTAGGTCTCCTGGAATGCCCTAATTATCCCCGTCCCACACAGACCCACGGAGGAGCCGAGGAGCCGCAGGGCTGGCTTTGAACTGCTGTCCTCCCCCAGGTGGCCCGGCCCCCTGCTTCAGGGCTGCTGGGACCACAGCCTGCCTGGGGATCAGAGGGGCTGAGTGTCTCCAGAGCCACATGAAAGGGGGCTGCTGGGACAGCCGCTTCTCCCAGGCTCCCTGTGAGTCTGGCTTTAATTAGCCAGATGCTGTTAATTGACTTCCCGGGGATGCTGCAGCAGGCTGTGCCTGAGGGAACTTTTCCCTGCCAAGGCCACTTGTGGCAGCTGGGTGATGCCACCCCCCAGGCCATCAGGAGGTCACGCGGGCTCTCCCTCCAGCTCTGGAGTGGCTGTGGGTCATCATTGCAGCGTGGTGCTTGTTTTTGTTAAGCGACTGTTTCTGAGTGGGCTACCTCCCACTTCTTGTCCCCGAATCCCACAGTTAACCTTTGGAATTGCGTGACTGTCAGCTTCCCACTCGGGGATCTCTGAGCTCAGGTGGGCTGTGTTCTCAGGGAGGCAGGGGAGGGAAAAGAGGGGTCTGCCGGGCTTGGGAGGGTGACAAGGTGGGCTTTTGCTAAAGATATTGATATTAGTCAGCTTTTGTTCCCAGGAAAAAAACCCTGATGCACATGACTTAGAGGGGAAGGACTGATTTGGGCTCACAGTTTCAGTGCGTGGCTCCGTGGAAGGGAAGCTGCCCAACCTGTGGTGCCAGTAAGGGTGGGGGGGGGTGGGATGGAGGAGACAGAGGGGGCGTGGCCAGGACCAGGCACAGTCCCTAATGTCTCAAACCAAGCAGATAATCCAGATCAGCCTCTCAGGATCCAAGGAACCAAGCCAAAACACAAACCAATAAAAAATCCCCAAAACAACTCTTGTGTGCGGTGACTCATTCAACCCTGGAAGTAAGTTCTATTAATTTTCTTTCCTGTCCTCTCCTCTCCTCTTTTTTTTTCTCTTCACTTCTTTCTTTCTGTACTGAGGATTGACCCTGAGGCCTTCACACTAAATGACGTCCCCACCCAGACCGTTTTTATTTTTATTTTCGCCAAGTCATTAAGTGGCTCAGGCTGGGCTCAGACTGGTGATTCTCTTTTGTCAGCCTCCCGGTGTGCTGGGATTATAGATCTTGGCCATCCCACCTGGTGATATCCCCTCTTTACAGATGGGGAAACTGAGGTTTGGAGAGACCATGTGATTGTTGAGTTCCCACAGCAAGATAGGATTTGAAATCGAGACCATTTGCACTGTGTGGTGTTGTGGCCGGCTGGGCCACAGAAGACTTTTTCTAAGTGAATTCAGGGATACTGCGAGAGAGCTTGTGGTGTGCCAAGTAAAGTTTCTATACCTGTAGGGCTCCGGGTGCTGTGTCTGTGGTTGAATGGAGAAGTGGGGAGGTGAGAGAGGCTGTTCCCATTCTTGGGCACAGACCCTAATTCCATCCTGTGCCCAGCACCTACCCCCAGTTTCTTGTCTGACCTTTTTGGCATCTCCTTGTGGCTCTGGACACTGAAGGGGACACTGACGAAAGGACCCCACTCCCAGTGGCAGAGGACGATCTAGAATTAGCCATTATTGAAGTGTCCTGGAGGAGAGAGGTAGGGGAGAGGTGATTCCAACAGTAGGTGGCAGTCCCCAGGACCCCAGCAGAAAGAGAAGGCAGCCAGGGACCTGGTGCCACCTCTGTACAGTCCCTCTGTCCCTAAATCCCACCTGGCCAGCAGTTGGGGCAGCACCATTGCAGTGGCTGCCAGGGGTTTAGACGGGGGGCCTGGGTGGGCAGGAGGATATGGGAGGGGACACAGGACTGAAGTTGTGCCATACTCAGGCACTGTATGGTCCCTGGGGTGGGTGTGGGGCCAGGTGGAGTGGTCTGAGATTTGACCCCAGAAGGACACGGTGCAGGCCCAGCCAGGCAGTCTCCCCACCACTCCCCACCCCGTACCCACCTTCCCACCCCAGTTGGTTTCTTCTGCCGTATCTGAGGGGAATTGCTGACCTTCCTTGTCCTGAGTTTCCATTCTTGATCTTTGCAAAGGAGCCTGGGAGAGAGATGGAGGTCACATCTGTGAATCATGGAGCTGCTACACAGCCTGATCGAAGCTCTCAGACTATTAAGGAAGAGGATATAGTAGAAGATGGCTGGACCATTGTCCGGAGAAAGAAATGAGTGGAGCTGGAAATGGTTTGGGCCCTCCTTTACTAGATATTCTTAGACTTATTTGTAGGGGTTTTGGAAGGCAGTGGACCTCTGGACTGGTTACCTTATCTCTACCCACATCCTTGTTGCCCCAGCCAGCTCCTCCAGGGGAGGAAAAGCCCTGGGCTTCTTGGTTGTGAGGGTAAGGAGACCTGTTCACCGTACCCTTGACCTTTAAGTTACCATCTGAGTGATAAGGCCAGGTTTCCCAGCACAGTGTCTCTTGGATCCCGTCAGTATGAAGGAAAGTGTCTGGCTGGGGAAGCTAGACTGCTCGCCATTGGGCAGGTGGAGCTGTAGAGGAGACTAGCTGGAGGACTGATACTTGGCGTTAACAGGTGGCTGGGCCAGGAACGGTGAGGCAACGTGCAGATGGAGGAGAATGGTTGAAGATATGAGCAAAAGTAGCTGTACTTACCCCACTACACACGCACAGCAACTTATCCGCCCACCCTAACTTGGAATTTCCCAGGAATGCTAATACTTTGGCTGCGTGGTGAGGTGGGGAGAGCCGGCCCGTGTTCTGTCTCTTCTAACCTCTTTCCTCGCTTTCTCCCATCGCATTTAAGTCCATGGATGAAGCTTAAAACCTTAATAAATAAGACCTTGCTTAAACATGCAAAAAAAAAAATTTTTTTTGAGACAGGCTCTTGCTAAGTCACTAAGTAGCCTGGGAGAGACTTGAACTTGCAATCTTCCTGCCTCAGCCTCCCATGGTGCTGGGATTATAGGCTGGCTGCAGGGCCAGCTCTCCTTGTCTGAGGGTTCTCTGTCACACCTAGTGCCATGTGTATGTGCTAATATAAATAGTAATTTCTTGCACTGTTCAGAGAATTATGACAAGAAAGTCTTTACACGGTCTGTCCAGCTGTGGTATTTTCCCTGTAATGTTTCCACTTTTACTGAGCATACCACAATGGCCATCCTTTAAGAAAATCTCCTATTAATGAACATTCACTTTTTTTTCCACTTAGGTTTTCTTTTTAACCAGAAGATATCTTTATGAAAACACGAAGTCAAATAGATCCCGTAGGTAAACCTTTCTGTGGCTACCTGCGTGTCTCAGGACTGTCCTGGCTCCTAGGGCGTGTTGTGTCCTAGGCCCACCCTCTGGCTCCATCAGCACGCAGCTGCCTCAGACTGTGCCCCAGCCAGACCAGCCACTCCTACCTCCTCAGTGGCACCTGCTGCCCTCGGGCCTTGTGCCTGCAACTGGGCTGACTCCTCTCCTCCCTCTGTCCAGGTACGGGCCCTTCCTCTGGCCAGTGTCCCCTCCCAGCTGTCTTGGTAGTGGCCTTAGAGTCTAGATCCTCTCCCAGACGCTGCTGTGTGCTGGCCACATGTCATACTCCCCTCCCCGGGATGTGACTTGAGATTCTGGGTATCCAGGGCCTGGCCTTGTGCCTGAATATCTCCACAGAGTGGATGCTTGGGTGAAGGGCAAGGAGGGACTCTGGATGAGCCACCACAGAGAGCGATAGTCCGAGCGGGCAGTGAGTCAGGGCAGCTGAGGAATCGGAGTCAGACCTGGTGGGGCGGGCTTGTAGTTCCAGCACTCTGGACAGCAGAGGCAGGAGGATTGCAAGTTCAAGCCCCACCTGGGCAACTTGGCAAGACGTTGTCTTGAAATCAGAAACAAAATAAAAATGGGCTGGAGATGTAGCTCAGCGAGATGGCCCTGGGCTCAACCCCTAGTACCACAAGAAAAAAAAAGGCAGGAACAAGCAAAGTTGGACACCAAACTGACAAGGCCCACAGTATGAGAGAAGGAGAAGACGAAGGCTCATCTTTGGGTGTCGATGGCAACTGAAAAGACTGAGGGCACCATCCAGGGACTCTGTCCACCTCCATTCCCGGCCACATAGGGTGCCTCCAAGGGGGGACTGCTCAAGAGCATTCAGAGGACTGTCATAGGGTCCCATTGGAGGGGTTAGAGACAACAGGGGAAACGGATGGGAGGGAGGGAATGGCCATTGCCATGAGAAGGTGCCTACCTGTGAATAGGGTGAGCAAGGCACACACCGTTCCTCCCACACAGCATGTCATTGCGAGTGTCACGAGCCCCATCGTGCAGCAAAAGGGACCCAGGCTTCGAGAAGAGTGCCAGGTGCGCATCCTGGGCAGAGGGTGATTCAGAATTCAAGCCCAGGCCCTCTGGCCAGAGAAGCCCTGTGGAATAATTCCCATGAGCCTTTGACTGACCCCACAGCAGGAAGCACACTGTGCAGAGGCCGGAGCCAAGAGCAGGCCCAGACCTGGGTACCTGTGTCCTTCCCTGCAACTCCTGGTCGCTCCCTCTTCTCACAAAAACTCTGATCCCCTTGGGGAATGGCTTCCTAACTAGGGCCCCCCAGGAGCATGCTGGCAAAGAAGCCCATCTCCAAGGCCCGGAAACCCTGTGGGAAAAAGGATGTGGGGGAAAAAAATTCAATATTGAGTTTTGTCTCATTTCAAAACCACTTTTAAAGTGGCCATAAATCTTCCCCTTGATGTGACATGACAGAGAGCTACTGGCCACTTAGATGTTAATAATTAGCGGTTGCCTGGTGCTGAGTGGAATTGTTTGTCTCTGGGATCCCTACTGGGTGGTGATGGTGGGGTGCAGCCGAGGCCCAGTGTGTGGGTGCTGATCCCTCCGCACACTGCCCACCTAGGGGCCTGGGGCAGAGCTGGGGCTGTGGGAAGCTGCGGGATGTTCCAGAACAAAGAGGCACAGCAGCCAGCAAGGCTGTGTCAGGTGTGTGGCCCTAGGACAAGTCCCCTGGGGTGACCCAGCAGGCTTGGTTGTTTGTTTGATACTGGGGATCAAGTCCAGAGCCTTTCTTTCTCTTTCTGTCTGTCTGTCTGTCTGTCTCTCTCTCTCTCTCTTTCTTTCTTTCTTTCTTTTTCTTTCTTTCGACAAGTTCTTGCCCAGGCTGGGCTCGAACTTGCAATCCTCCTGCCTCAGCTCCTGGTGTGTTGGGATTACAGGCCTGTGCCACATGGCCCAGCCAGGCTTGGTTTCTGTGGTGAGAGGGGGTAGAGCACAGCGCTCTTTCTGGGCCACGAGGAGGTTCACATGTAGGGGGCGTGTGGCCTGTGGTGAGCTTGGAGTCAGAGCCGGTCTGAACTGAGAACCTGCTCAGCTAATGACTAGCCAGGCGACTTCTCCATTTCAGAGGCCGGTTCCTCACCTGTGAGTGGAAGCACCATTGTGTCTTCTGTGAAAATGACCCAGTGCCACATTCTGTCCGGAACAGCTGTAGTTCCTCACCATAGCTTCCTTCACTTACTGGCTACAAAGTAAACAGTAGCTTTAGCTGGCCCTGCATCTCCCCAACTCCTCCACAGGCACCGATAAAACCCCAAGGTGGTGTCTCAAGCCCTCTTGATGTGAACTTGTTGGGCTGTTTCGGGAAAGTGGACTCACTTCTCTGGTCCTTCGCTGACTACCCTACAGAGAGAAGATGGACAATCCCTGTTCCGATCCACCCACCGTTAGGGAAAGTAGCACAGGTTAATCACCTTCCCTCACCTCCAGCAGGAAGGGTGTTCCCGGGGCCGTGGCTCTCCAACCCCAGGCAGCAGGGAACAGCCTCTCTCCAGACATCCCAGGAAAAGTGTCTAGGTTTTTCCTGGCCAGGAGTCATCCAGTGAACTCCGCATCCCTCCAGGCAGCGGGCTGCCGGCCCCACTGCTGCATTCTCATGCTGCCTCCATAGTGGGTGGACACAAGCCCAAGGTGACCCTTCGGTCCTCACAGGCTGGAACAGTTGGTTTTCAATTTCCAGTGAGGTCTGGGCTGATGTGTGGTCCTACTGTGCGTGACGCCTCCTTGCTGGTGCTCACGGCTCGCCTGGCTGTCTCCACTCGTCTCTGAGTATATTCGCTGGTCACACGTACATGCAGGTGCTGTGTGAGGGCCAAGCTGTCCCTGGGTTCTAAGTTCTTTGAATCCTTCTTGGGGTGAACATCTATAGCTCATCCTCTAGCAAGCAGGTGAAAGGAGGGGAGCCCTTGGTGCCCGGCATGTCGGAGGGGCTGGTGGGTGGGTGGGAGTGGGGAGCGGGGAGGGATGGTGAGGTTGGCCTCACGATTGGCATCTGGACACAGCCTGAGGGGTGCTGTGGAGGTTGGCTCATGTGCCATCTGTGGTCGGGCTCATGGGGTGTTGATGGGCACCTGGGCTACTCGTTCGAGCATGTGGGTGGGCAGACAAGGGTGTGGTACAGCTTTGCCCTGTCTGTGCTCCCAGAAGTGCTTTCAGGAGGTGTTACGGTGTGACTCTGGAATTTCCCCCAGAGCCTCATGGTTTGGATAAGGACTGGATCAGGGGGTTTGATTAGAAGCAGTGGGCTAACCCTTGGTGATTTCCTGTGCCATGAGGAGGTGGGGCCCGGTAAAGGCAGGGGCCCTGGCTGTGATGGGGAAGGGTACATATTCTTGCCCCTGTGTCCTGCTCCCGGGAGCTGAAGTTGCCTTGCCTCAGGCAAGCTGTGGGTGTCAGGCATCGTGTTCACAGGAGGGGCCCTGGCGTGTGGTTACAACTGCATTGTTTCCCTTCTCTGCAGGGCCTTGGTGGCTTCTTGGTAGGTGGCAGCAATTGTACTGTTGTTGGCTTAAGCAGACCCTTGTTTCTGTCACCTGTATGGCATGCGATGCGGTGGGGGAGCTCAGTGGTTCCTAAGAAGAACCAGGGGTATTGGCCAGAAGGGGCCCACATGCTGGGCACCTGTGCTCAGGGTGAGAAAGCAGAGAGAGGAAGGCCAGGCCCATGTGCCAAGTGGGCTGACCTCCGTGCTCCTGGTGGGTGTTTCTCAGCCCAGACAGCCCCTCAGAGTCCCTGGGGAAGCCAGGAGTAGTGGCACATGCCTATAACCTGAGCTGTCTAGAAAGCTGAGGCAGGAGGATCTGCAAGTTCAAGCCTAGCCTGGGCAACTTAATAACTTACAAGACTCTGTCTCAAAATTTAAAAGCTTTTTTTTTTCCCCTTAAAAAGGGCTACAGATATAGCCCTGTGGTAAGGCCCTGGATTCGCTCCTCAGTTCTGGAAAAAAAAAAAAAAAACAGGGAGTTCCCCCCATTTTATTAATGTGCCTATATGCAATACATAATGTTTACATTAAACTTGAGTATTTTGTGTACATGTATATCACGCCAGAATTACGCACCCTTGCCCTCTCCCTTTTTAATCCTTCCCAACCTCCTCCTCCCCCTAACTCCCACACCCCTCCTACCACTTAGTTCTATGAATTGCCTGCATTCTGGGTTTCTCATATTAGAGAAACCATTCGACATTTATCCTTCTGCATCTGACTCACTTCACTGAGCGTGATGGTCTCAGGTTGCGTCCATTTACCTACGAAAGCCTCAAAATTATCTGCCTTTAAAGACAAATAGTACTGCATTGTGTATAAATACCACAGTTTATGCATCCATTGGTCTGCTGGTGGGTACTTCGGTGTCTTCCACGTTGTAACTATTCTTAGTGGTGCTGCTGTGAACATGGGCACACGTGTATCTCTGTTACATGATGCTTTTAACTCTTCTTGAAAAGATTCCCAGAAAAGGTATTGCTGGGTCAAAGGGGATATTTTTTCAGCCTTGCGAGGAATTTCCATACTGCCCTCCATAGTGGTTGTACCAGTTTACATTCCCACCAGAAGTGTAAGAGGGTCCCCCTCTTTTTCCCCCACAGCCTTGCTGCTTGATATTCAACTTCGTGATAGACACCATTCTCTCTGGGGTTAGATGGTACCTGAGTGATGTTTTGACTTGAATTTCTCTAATGGCTAAGGATGTTGAACATCTTTCCATGTATTTACTGGTCATCTGAACTTCTTCATCTGAGAACTGCCTATTCATTTCACCTACCCCTCCCGTGCTCTTCCTGTTACGTGTCACGGGGCACTTTGTAAGTGTTCCCAGGGCCTTTGCTGGGGTCCATGTCTCACTCTCCAGAGGTAGAATTGTTAATCAGGCCATTTTACAAAAGGGAAAACTGAGCTCCCAACGAGGTTAATAGTCTTCTTTCTGTGGTCCCATGGCTAGTGGCTACTGCTGCTGGAAAACTCAAACCCAAGCCTTAAAGCCCGCATCCTGTCCTCAAAAGAGACCAAGCACTCGAGAAGCATTTGTAGCTACTGCTTATCAGGAAACAGCCCAGAGAGGTACAGCAGGTCCACTCCAGTCACCCAGCTGGCTGTTAGTGGAGGAAGAGACCTGGTTCTGGGCGTCTCAGCTTCAGGCTGTGTGTTCCGAGGGTAGCGCTGGGCCGGGTGCTCAGCTCAGGCCATCCTCGGAGGCCAGGAACAGCCTCATCAGCAGACCCCGTCCCCTGGCAGCCTTCCCTGCGGCAGCTGCGCTGGCCTGGCAGCCGCGTTCATTCACGCTCCTTCCCACACTGACACACCACACGCGCGCACACACACACACACACACACACAGAGAGAGAGAGAGAGAGAGAGAGAGAGAGAGAGAGAGAGAGAGCGCTCTTCCTTTTGGCGTCCGTGGTTACTCCACAGTGAGTGAAACTGGCTTGAAATAGATATCTCCTCCGTCCCCCCCGGGGCTACCCACCCTCCTCTGCACTCGGTAGAGGGATCAAAGGCTGACAGGCGCCTGCTCTGTCAGGACAGATCCCTACTGATGCAGAGATGTCGCCGTAACTATGGCTGAGCCGGATGTCCCCGAGAGCCCTGCCAAGGTGGCTGCAGGATTCTGCCTCTTGTCACTCCCTCCCAGATACCCGGACATGTCCCTGATGTTGGGATTCTGTGAGCACAGCTTGATGAGGGCTCTCAGTCTTGAAGGTATTAGTGTGTTTTGCCTGATAGGAGCCCAGAATGAGGGGCTGTTCCCTCCCCGGGGGGCTGCAAACCCCTGGTCTACCTGTTCCTCTGATGAGTGGAGGAGAGGAACCGGGGCTGAGACCCACCATCCCATACATATCTCTTCCTGTTACCTGTCCCCTGCTGCCCTTAAGGGTGGGGGGAGGAGCAGAGCTGCACCCTTTAGAGGCTGCTCCTGCTTCTTCTTTGAGTCCCAGCCAGGACTGGTCTGTGGAAAGATGGTCATTAGACTGGGCATGGGAGACACTGGGCAGATTGCTGTGAAGGAAGATGGGAAAATCCAGGAGCTCCTGTGTCCTCATCTACGCTGGCCTGTGCTCATGAGCACCAGTCCCTAAAACAGAGGAGCAAGGACTCTCTGACTGTGTCCCAAGGTCACAGCCAAGGGGATCTTGGGGACCATCTAATACTTTCTCAGCCAGGTCCAAGAGAGAATCCAGCCCTGATGACTGAGGCTTCTCATGTGCATTGACTTTTGT
Organism: Ctenodactylus gundi; assembly: GCA_004027205.1. Classification (NCBI taxonomy): domain Eukaryota; kingdom Metazoa; phylum Chordata; class Mammalia; order Rodentia; family Ctenodactylidae; genus Ctenodactylus; species Ctenodactylus gundi. The sequence continues at coordinate 105,780 of PVKB01001413.1, forward strand.
CCTGCACATCCAGGATGGTACCCATGATTCTCTGCTCTGGGGATAAGGGAGACAATTGCCACGCTGTTACTTTTGGGGTGCTGTGGTTTAGGTGAGGAAAAACAGTCTGACAGAGGCGTCCTCTCTGTGCTCAAAGGTCAGTGCCACACCAAGGAGGTCACAGCTGGCCCTAGTGTATCTTCTGGGTTCAAAGCTGTCAGTGTCCCAGAGGCACAGTGTCCTCCACGCCTCTGCTCCAGTAGTATGAGCATGGAGAATGCTGTGATCTAACGAGTGGATGTCATCTGCCCTGACACATCCTCAGCATGTACACCTGCACACACATGGGCACATACACACGTGCACATACATGCACTCCTACGTCTGAAGTATGGGATGGTGGACAAGTCCTGAGCTGTGTCCAGGTTGTGAACCCCCAACTTGAGCCTCCTTTCTGTCCCCTGTGAATGGAGTTCTTGGTGGCCACCTTCTAGGGGCACAGTGTGGACCACATCCTAGCCCAGCACTGGCCAGTGGCAGGTCTGGGAAGCAGCGACACCTTTCCAGCTCTGGTGCTCCCAGGCCAATGCACGGATGCAGCATTTGTGGCTTGACTTGCTGATGTCCAGCCTGACACCATGTGTGCTTGTGAGGGCCCAGCAGGGTGGTGGTAGTACCCAGTGCCGACCTGAGCGCATTTTTTCAGCCCTGGCTGTGCACAGCGGGCCAGATACCTGCCCTCGGCTGCCGGCCACGGCGGGGGATCCTCCTGCCTGGCTCCCCACATCCCCTAACCTTGGCTTTGTGTCTCCACCTCGTGGCACATTGCCCCCGTGTCAGAGGCTTAACACGCCTGGCGAGCTCCAGCCTGCCTCTCCGTGTCCTACCCTGCCGTGCCCCTGTGTGTGCTATGGCAAATTTAGAAATTTGTGGGCACGGCCCGGAATTAGAACATTGGGGAAAAGTGTCTGAGGTTTGGCGCCAACATCCCCTTCTCTCCTTGTTGGTGATTCAGCATATTAAAGCTGGCACCTCACAGGCCAGGCCCACCTAGAGAAAGAGCAGGAAGCTGGGGGAGGGGGGGAGCTGGAGTCATCAGGGACCTGCGTCTGCCTGGGTTCTGCCCTGAGGAGAGGGTGGTTCTCTTCCTGTGTTTCCTCTGGCGCGGGCAGGAGAGCAGTCAAGAACTCCCTGGGTGCCAATGCCTGCAACTTTTGCAATTGTCCCCTTTTCTTTCTGCCTAGTCAAGTGGATTATTATGGATAGGTCCGAATCTCTCCAGATGTATTGAGATTTTGCGGGATTTCAGGGTCATTGTTCCCGAAGGCCTTCTCCTGGTAGGCGTGGGCATCAAGTGAAGGAAATGAGGCCGGATAAATGATAAAACAAAAGCCAGGGCTGGAAACAGATTTTCAGACAAAATCAAAACAGAACCAACTAACTCTAGCTGGCTTAGGTGTATAGATCCCAAGCCCGACGGGCCCATGTGCGCCAGGTCAGCTGCTCTGGGCCTCCTTCCAGTTAATTGAAGGCTCCAGATAATTGAAGGGTTCCAATTAATTGAGGTGGGTCTGCATTTTCTCTTGACCCTGGTGCCCAGGACAGCCTGTGCCCCACTGGGGCTGACTAGTGACATGGCTCAGATCCCCTGACTTACTCCTCATGACCTGCCAGGCCCTCTCGGGCCTAAATGGCCCTGTCGCATTGTGCCACAGAGCCTGCAGAAGGAACTTAGGCTGACATGTTAAGCTTTTTAATTTAGCGCACACCGCGCGGATGTGCCCCCAGACGAAACAGAATTGATTTATAATTCTCTTAATGGAAGCACAGGATTGCGTTGCTCCAGAAATAGATCGTTACCTCCGCCACCTTTTGTCATTTCTCCCCCTCCTATTATTTTTTTTAACCCTACGGTAGTCCGCAGATGTGGCACATTTCACTTATCCTCACCCCCCGATCCACCTGACGCCCGGCGTTTCTTTCCAGACCTTTAATTTATAGCGTGTTTGTTTGGTTTCACTTCATTAATTAAGACTCTTCCCAGGCCCCAGTGACAGGGGCTTTGTGGAACGGCTTCTTACAGTAAGCAGGTGCTTTTATCCTTAATGAAGAATTTCCTGGAAAATACTGAAATAAACAACGAGTCATCAGGCCAGGAACACAATGCATGTGGAACTTGTGTGTCACCCTGCCAATGATCCCAGGGGAAACGAGGGGCAGGCTGCACCTGCCTGAGGACTGTGTCTGAGGGTTCCCCCCTTTTGGAAGGATGCCGGGGACACTGAAGTTCCGGAAGGCGAGTGAGCCTCTAGGTCTTGGTCCAGGAAACCCGAGGGCACAGCAGTTTTCTGATGGCAACGCATACAGTTGAGAAGAGGGTTGCAGACGCAGTTTAGGCCAGAGACGTGGCCAAATTGGCCCGTGGTCCAGACTTGGAATCATCTCTTGCTTAGACTGTGTGTGGGTCAGCAGGGCCTGGGCCGGGCCAAATTGCAAACTTAATGAAATTTAGCTTCTGTTCCTTTTTTTCTCCTTTGGCAGACTGCCCCACTTCAGGGAGGCCATCCTCCTCAGGCCCAGGACCCTAAACTGTCTGTGGACACTCCTAGGGGCTATTTGTACTGCACGCCACCCACTCCATGGAGCGAGCGTGCTTGCCGGGCCCTGTGGGGTGCATGCTGTAACCCTGGTACTCTAGGAGGCTGAGGGAAGTCTGAGCCTAGCCTGAGCATCTTAGTGACTTGGTGAGATCTTGTCTTGAAATCCAAAATAAAAAATGGGCTGAAGCTATAGCTCAGTGAGGAAGCTCTAGATTCAATCACCAGAAACACACACACACACACACACACACACACACACACACACACACACACACACACACACACACACACACACGAACAATGCCAACCCAGCGAGCGCTGCTGAGAACTTACCTGGTACCTTCTCAGCTTTTCTCCAAAGGCTAAATGACCTTCCCAAGGTCACACAGGTGGCAAGAGGCAGAGCTGGGACCAGAACTCAGGAATCCCATGAAGCCCCAGGGCCGGGCGCTGCTCAGGTGTGAAAGCAAAAGCCTGCACAGGCCCCAGAGAGAGGTGAGGTGCAGGAAAATCCAGGAGCTCCTGTGTCCTCATCTACGCTGGCCTGTGCTCATGAGCGCCAGTCCCTAAAACAGAGGAGCAAGGCCTCTCTGCCTGTGTCCCGAGGTCACAGCCAAGGGGATCTTGGGGACCATCTAATACTTTCTCAGACAGGTTCAAGAGAGAATCCAGCCCTGATGACTGAAGCTGCGAGCCAGAATTCGTGGATGGCATGGACAAAGGGCCGCAATAAATTTCTTTTAAAGGCTGGATACCTGATTTATTTATTATACTGAACAGAGCTGACGAAATCGGACATTATCCATCCATTTTTCTTTGCGGCAATATCATTCTGGGTCTTTGAAATGGCATAATGTTCTTAATCACAGCCTAGAGATGATCACAGTGTGGACACGTGCCATCCAGTCGTGGCGACAGCCTCCTCCCTGGTTGTGCGGCTTCTGCGGCTGCCTGGGAAGCTCTGCCGAGAGCTGTGCCCCTGCTGGAGGCGGGCTCTGGGCTCGGGCCCTCTCTACATCCCTGCTCTTTGGAAAAATGAGGTTATATCACTTTTTCTTGTTTCGACCCACCCATTTTTCAGAAATGGGATCCGAATGTTCACGGGCTTCCTGACCTGTGTTTTCCACTTAAATTGCCCCTCGGGGTCCTCCTCCTGCCCGTGAATTTGTGCATATTATCTTAAAAAGCTTTTGCTTTTCTGATAACAGTAATGATAATGCCAGTTGCAAGAAACACTAATGTCACCAAAATGTTTGCCATAGAAAGCACAAGTGTCACGTAACTGCTTGCCACCCCTAAGGATGACTCTTATTCGTGTCCTACTGTGTGTGGGGGCCTCCTTATTTTCCCATGTGAATTTTGTTTGTGATACTGCAGATTGAACCCAAGGCTTTTGTACAGAGCTATTTTCTCTTCCACCTGTCCCCTCCCCCATAAAAAATTGTGAGAGGGCTGGAGGCATAACTCTGTGGTTATGCCACTTGGCTAGCAAGCACAAAGCCCTGGGCTTGATTTCTTGGCAACACATGAGCCGGGAGTGGTAGCGTACACCTGTAATCATAGCACTCGGGAGGCTGAGTCAGGAGGATTGCCATGAGTTCAAGGCCAGCCAGGGTAACACAGTGAGTTCAGGGCCAGCCTGGACTATAGAGTAAGACCCTGTCTCGATCATAACAACAACAACAACAACAACAACAACAACAACAACAACAACAACAATTGTAATACAGAGTTTCAGTAAGTTGTTAAGTTGCCCATGAAGGACTTGAACTTGGCATCTTCCTGCCTCAGCCTCCCAGAGTGCTGGGATTACAGGCAAGTGCCTCTATGCCAGTCTTGCTTAAAGCCTGCTCAGTATGTTGTTGCATAGACCTGCTGGGATTTGTGTAGCGAGGCCTCCCCTGAGGGCCCCTTGGGTGGCTTCGGGTCACAGCACAGTCTCTATTAGAACTGGTGCCACCATGATGGACATCCTAGCTCAGCTTCAGAAACAGAAATCTGGGCTACACAGTGAGTTCAGGACCAGCCTGGACTCCAAGGCAAGACCCTATCTCAAAAAAACAAAACAAAACATAACACAACAGACCCCGCCTCAGAAAGTAACATCAACAGTAAAGCGGGAAGTGGCAGGGGCGGGAAGCTGTGTATGGATGTGCCATGAGACACTTTGACCCAACCAGCCACGCTTTTTCCTGGTGTGCCAATGCCCCTTGTCACCATCAGTGCACAAGCGCCGGGCACTTCAGCCGTGAGGGGCAGGGAGTGTCTGGCTTCAGAACCTTCTGGAAGGTGCTGACCTCCCGGTCTGCTGTCCAGCCTCCTGCCGGGGGCAGGCTTTGATGCGTTGAGTTAGCCACACCCTGGTCATGGCGGCTCCCCCTCCCCAGCTGCAGGCATCTGGGGTATGGGGGCCAGGGCCCTGCCTGCGCCATCTCAGTGTCCCCGGTCACTGACGAGGGATGTGTGTTTGCTGGCGGATAAGCAAGAGCCAAGACAGGCCATGGTGACTGCAGTTAGGACTGTCCCTGGAGTGATCTCATCCACACAGCCCAGCCTCAATCCTCTGGCAGGGGATTTTTTTCTCCCCATTAATAGTTTTCTTTATCCTCTCAGCTCCTTAGAAATTCTAGGAGCCAGAATCCCAGTGATGTCAGGGTCCCTGAGGGGGGCGGGGTGTGGAGCAGGAGGAAGCTAATATTTTATTGAGCACCTATGCTTCGGACCCTGGAGTGAGCGCTTCACGGGCTGTCTCCATCTCATTTAATTTCCCAGCAGCCCTGAAAGGCGTGTTCCCGCCACCCGCCACCCCCTGCAACACACAGTGTGCAAGCTGGAGATCCACCGCCTCTGGCAGATCAATGATTTTATCTGGGTCATGTAGACAGCGAGGTGGAGTCAGGATTCAAACCCAGCTCTGGCTTACTCCACTCTTCCTCTACTCTGCCCCCCGCCCCCTTTGGGGTACCTGGATTAAACCCAAGGCCTCTGCACTGAGCTGCACCCCTAATAACCCCTGCATACTTTTTTCTTCTTAATCTGAGGCAAGATCTCATTAAGTCACTAAGTTGCCCAGGCTAGGCTCAAGCTTGGTGATCCTCCTGCCTCAGCCTCTCAAGAGTGCTGAGATGATAGGTGTGTACTACCGTGGTTGGCTTTGCTCCCTTCCTTGGAGCCCTGTGGCAACTTGTCGTGTGTCCCTCAAGCGTCACCTCCCTTCTGGGGGACAAGGTGCTGATAGGCGGTTGACGCTGCTCTGGGGTTCGCTCTGGGGCCTGTTCTGCCACCGTGTGTTTTGTCCCAACAGCTCCGCTCTGGGAGGCCCCTGACCTTCCCGTGATGGGGGGCTCCTCAGGGCCCTGTCCTGCGGTACCCACCTCCCACCTGTCGCGTCTCTGGTCTGAGAAAGGTGTCTGTTGAGTAAGCAGGCACAGGGCTCACCCCCTTGGGGCTGGATGGGGGAGCTGTCCTTGGAGGTTTTGCGTATGCAGTCAGGATTGAATCTCAGGGCGAGGGAGCCGCCCTGCCAGAGGGGAGCGGCCTGTGAGGGACAGGGACGGACAAGGGGCGGGGTGGGGGGATGGCGGTGTGCAAAGGGGCCGGTGGTGGCCTCTGCTTCCCATGTTCTGATTTGCAAAGAAATGGAAAGATGTAGATAATTACTTTCTGAGAAATGGAATGGCCGGAGGATGCAGATAAGTCCTCTCCCTTCCTTCTCGGTGGCATAGTGCTGGAGGCTGGAGAGGCAGGTGCCGCCACCCAGGAGGGGGTGGGACAGGGCGAGGGCCAGAGCACAGGGCCAGGAGGTAGGCATTACTAGTGCACATCCACCTCCCTCCCCTGCGGTGGGTTGGGGTTTCTCTCAGCGGGACTATCAGGGCACACGGGTGCAAGGGGCCGATCAGATCATCCCTGAGGCCTCCGTGGTGACCTTGTCAGGATTCGCCGCCTGGCGCTTCCAGGGCACAAAGAAGCAGAGTTTATTAGGGAGGCGGAGCTGGCCCCAGAGGCTCATGGGTACTGCATCTTGAAAGGGGCCCGGGTCCCCTCTGATTTTGTCCTAGTGGGACGGGATCTGGGCAGCACCTCCCTGCTGGAACAGGGAGTTTCTGCCACACATCTGCAGCAGAGCAACCTTGGGGATTAGGGGCTGTGGATTCATTTTCTCATTTGTTTTTAAGGACATGGAGATTAGGAAGCTTTCAGTGTAAACCAGCCCCTGGTAGGATTGCCAGTGGGCCGGGGCTTTGGCACCACCAGCTGTAATCATGGGGGCTGATGGAGCCTCTTCTTTCTGGGGTCTGACAGCAGCTCCCCTTTTCTCACACTCCTCAGGCCCCAGTGAGACTAAAAGCAGAGGGGCTGTCATCCCAGGGCTGGTGACAGCGGTGGGCAGGGGAAATGGAAGGCCAGTGAGCCCCGGAGCGGGGGGGGGGGGGGGGGGCAACCTTGGTGTTTGCCCCATAGTGTGTGAACTTATGTTTTCTGTTTTATTCAGAAAAAATGGAGGAGTGACTGCGTGTAAGTACGTGCATACGCATGTGTCTCCCCTGTGGAGAGACGCAAGAGCCCCTCCCTGTGCTCTGCCTGCTGGGAAGGAAGGAAGGAAGCCTTGTGTGGTCGGCTCTGGGTGGGGCCTGCACCTGCTGCTTTCTGAGCCTGGAAGTGCCTTTTCACGTGCCCGTCGGACCCTAGTCCGTCCCTGTCGGCAGCCTGAGCCATGGACGGGGCGACAGCTCCCACCTTGTTCAGGCTTCTGGGGCTGGCAGGCCTGGTTCTGGTAGGGTGGCCCAGGCAGGGCCTCCTCAGTCCCCCGAAGGCTGTCTGATGCCAACAGAATGGTGTCTCTGGGGTGCAGTTTTAGCAACTTGAGTGCTCCATGCACTGTGACTGTTGAGAGGGCCTGTGGTGTCCTCTGACAGTCAGGGCACAGCACGGTGGCTGATCCAAAGTTTTGGAGTTAGGGGAGGCTGCAGGGAGAGGAAGGTTGGCCTCAGAATCAGCCATCAGGGGGCAGTGATGTCCTGGGTGCATTCTCCTGTGGGCAGTGCCTGGGAACTGGGGACATAGCACTCCACAGAGGGACTCCTACCCTCATGGAATGTGTGTTCTAGTGGTGTGCAGGTTTCAGGACCCAGATGAAAGAGCCAAGGTGGTCTCAGTGGTCATCACAGGAGAAGAACAGTTCCCGTAGTAATGACTCTTAGAGAAGCCACCACGACCCCGGGCTAACCCTCTCCCATCAAGAGCCTGTGACAGGCATAAGTATCACCACCATATATTTCCCTGTGCCATTTTCTCAGTGTGATTTGTGTGTGTGTGTGTGTGTGTGTGTGTGTGTGCGCGCGCGCGCAATACTTGTGACTGAGTTCAGGGCCTTTGCACTGAGCTACATCCCCAGCCCATCTGTATGTTTGCATTTGAGAAAGGGTCTCACTAAGTTGCCAAGTTGCTCAGGCTGGACTTGAACTTGTGATCTTCCTCCTCAGCCTCCCAGATTGCTGGGGTTACATACAGACCTGTACCACCAGGCCCAACTAGCTCGACATGTATTCTAAGCAGCCACTGTCATTGACAACCATTATTGTAGGAGAAGAATCCTCCCAGGGCTCAGAAAATTGTGTCTGACTCTGCCGCTGGTGCCACCTGTGTGAATGAATGTGTGGTGATGGAGACATGCTGCGCAGAAAGCAGGCTCCCTCTCTGTGGACCACACACAGGCCAGGTGTGGTTGGGTCAACTCCGATGTCCATCATTTCAGCCAGGTCAGGAGGACAGAGGATGGGGTGGGTCATAAGGTGAGCAGGTGGGGTGGCATCTGTGCGCAGATAGCCCATCAGGTCATGGCAGCTGGTCCCACGGCTGAGGCCATCTGTCTGTCTCTCCTCTGCTCGAGCTTGTGTATGGTGGCTAATGTGAGCAACTGGTATATGGCCAGGTGTGGGCTGCCCATGTGTGGGCTCCACAGGTGCTGGTGCTGGCGGGGCCCCAGGCAAAAGGCAGGGGTCTCCTGAGAGTGCCACCACATTTAAGGTCTACTCAGCCTGCGGGGCCAACCAGGGCCAGTACAGAAGCCCCAAGCTAAGAAGAAGGACCCTTCACCGTGGTGTCTGTGTCTCTTAAAACATGGATTGGGCTGGGCATGCAGTCCCAGCACTCTGGGAGGCTGAGGCAGGAGGATCTCACATTTAGGTTTATCTACCTGGGAAACTTAGCACACTGTCTTAAAATGGAAAAAAAAATGGGGGGGGGGGTAGGGAATATAATCCAGTGCAGAGGAGCAGCGTTCTTCAGCTGGCATTGCAAAGAATCCTGAGCGTGGAGCCGTGTGACCAGGAAGAAGCCCATGGGACAAAGGAAATCCGTCTGTCTACTTCAGATCTTCTGGGAGCCCACAGGTGCTCAGATGTGCCGTGACTGTTTGAGATGGGGACAAAGCGATTGCACATTCACCCGCGGGGACTTTTTTTTGGAGACTTCTGTCCCATAGAGGCCAGTTTTGGGAAGTGCTGTCCAGCGTGTCCCATGGTCCCCCTTGTTCCTCTGCGGGGCGAGGCCTGTGCTGCCTGCTCCCTTTGCGGTCCCCAGCTCCTCCTGCTTCTGCACACCTGCTTCCACTCCTAGAATGCCCTTCCTTTCCATATATCCCCTTTTTTTGGTGATACTGGGATCGAGCACTGAGCTACATCTCTGGCCCATTTCTATTTTTGATTTTTGAGACAGGTCCTACAAAGTCACCAAGTTGTCCAGGCTGGGCTCAGACTTACCATCCTCCTGCCTCAGCCTCCCTTTCCGTATTCCATCATCCTAAGTCCCAAATCCTCCACAGTTTTCCATAGTCAGCCTACCGCCCCTTCAGCTCCCAGGGAACTTTTAGTCACCTGTGGCTTCGGGCCTCCTCCAGTGGCAGGGGACAGAGTATTTCTTTGTCTCCCATGGGAGGCCCAGCCAAGTCAGCTCATGCTGCGGCAAGTGTGTGCGCTGGCTGTGGGCAGGTATAGAGACCCCCCTCCTGGCCTGATCCTGCAAACTCTTGTCCCTGCCCAGTTCACTGAGCGAAGCACTCGCACCCACAATCCGGAAGGAAATGTCCCCCACCATCTCCAATGAACTTCCTTTGTCTGCTCACTTGGCGGCTTGAGGGAAGCCACCAGCTGACTTATTTCCACATCCTCTCCCTTGGAAATGATCCAGGGGTATTTTCTTACTTAATTATTAAGGCCTGAATCAGCCGCTGCCCGGCGCGCTCACCTTTGTCACTCCGGACGGAGCAGGCCTCATAACTGCTGCGGCAGGATTGATTTTCCCTCCGTCGGCTCATCAGCGTGTGTCTTTGGGAGGCATCCTCCGAGGGAGCCCGGGGAAGTCCCATTATGGTGGCTGTGAGGACTTGTCCCCATGCAGTGACAGCTCATTTCTGGATGTTCTTTTCTCCTCCTGAGCGAAATGTCAGAGACACTTGAAATACTTCTAGGGCTCAACCCTGCCTCCTGGGGGGGGGGGGGGGCAGGGGGGCTTGTGATGCCATCACGGAGATAAATGGGACAGAAAATGTGAGTGCAGGTGAGATGTGGATGGTGTGGCCCCGGCAGTGTCCAGGCCCTTTGCCCAGCCTGGGGCAGGAGGGAGAATCCCTAGAGAGGAACCCCAGAGGATAGAGGCGAGAACCCCGGAGGATGGTGGGGAGAAGCCCCATCTGAGGAGTGGGGACAGTGAGGATGATGACATCTTGATTTTGTTGTACTGGCTATGGGACCCCGGGCCTTGGAACTGAGTACATCCCCCACCTGTTTGGTCTTGGGACAAGGTCTTTCTAAGTCATCCCCATGGGCCTTGAACTTGCAGTCCTTCTGCCTCAGCCTCCCAGAGTGCTGGGATAACAGGCCTGTGTCACCAGGCCTGCTCCTCGTGTCTCATCGTAGCCCAAATGTCCTCCAGAAGTGGATGTGCCATCCCCTCCTGGCCACCCTCCTGCTCCAGCCCTGTCCTGAGGAGTCTGTCATGTATAGTTGAGTCACCGGAGGGGAGGAACATGGTCACCGGGTTCTCTGTAGCTCTTGTGTTATGCAGACTTCAGTTTGTGCTGCTGAGGTGCTAAGAGGTCTCCCAGGCCCAGAGGGCCGAGTCCCCGGGGAACATAGGGCGCCTAGGGACACGGGGACGTAGAACTCAGCAACATGTGCGAGGATACCAGACCGCTCTTCCATTTCCTACCGGATTTGCTGAAGGTACTTGAAGCATTTCTCCAGATGATTTCCAGATTTCACATCGGAAGTAAGACCTCATTAATCCCTAATTTGGACCCCCGTGGTTATGCAGAGTTTGTGACAGTTTGTTTATCGTTGGAGGAGCTGCTGAGAACAAGTTTAACAAGGAAATTATTGGAGTAGGGAAGGGCGTGTTTAACCTCTCGGAAGAAAGGAGGTGCGCCCTGTAGCTGTGTTCTGGGCAGAACTGGTTGGGGTGTGGGTGACGCTCAGGACCCTGTGCTTTGTCCGGTGGGGAGGACAGAGTTCCTCTTCTGGAAATTAAGGGCCACTGGACTGGATCCCCAACTAAGTCAAGCTGGGGAACCTAGTCCAACGTCAGGATACTTTCTGTAACATCCCTGTCCCCAGTTATTGGAAACGGCATTTTGCCAGTGTTGCTAACTGAGGGGGCGGGGAGGAAGCTGCCATGAGTTTGCTCGAGTTTCTGAGTTAAGCCATGATCACGTCTGTGCACACATGAGAAATCGCGTCTGTGCACACATGAGAAATCGCGCTGTCTTTACAAGTCCATTCGTGCATTTGGTGTACGGGTGACACTGGGGCTTATTAGCACCAGTCCACCTGGGGGTGGCACCTCCTATTTAAGGAACAAGGGGCATTAGCACCTCTGTGGGCACACAGGACACCTGCCACATGCCCCCCATTTTGGGGTCAAACTGTAAGCTGCTCCCTAAGGGTCCCTTGAGCTCAGCCCCTCACCCCACAGTGGGGATGACACTTGGTGATAGTCTGTGACTGCATCAGAGGGGACCAGTGGAGCAGGATCACCAGTTTTGGGAGAGCCAGTGACCAGGACTACCCAGAAGGGCCCTACCCTAGTCCACACCGGATCGCTTCCATTGTGGCGGGAAAAGTTGAGGAGGAATTGGATGGGCAGGGCTTGCTGTCCATGAGGGAGAGGGGTGGGGACGGTGCTGCCTTCAAAATACTCTAGCCAGGGCGGGGGGGCCGAGGCAGGAGGATTGCAGTTTCAAATCCAGCCATGGCAACCTAACAGCTTACCAAGACTCTGCCTCAAAGTCAAAAATCAACAAGTAGGCCAGGGATGAACCTCCGTGTGAAGGCCCCAGGCTCCCTTCCCAGTACCAGCAAAATAATACAAAACGGGCCAGGCCTGACGTTCTTGGGTCGAGGATGGGCATGGGGTAGGGTTGGGAAGGTGTCTCAGGATAGCCTGAAACTAGAGTACAGTGTGCCCCTGGGGAGAAGGTCTGTGACTTCCATTAGATTCTCAAAGCTGGCCCGAGCCAGAGCCATTGGGAAGCCTGGCTCGGAGTTCCAGCATTTCCCTGACTCAGGCGCCTGCCTCCAGTCGCTGTGAACTGGTGAGCTGTCGCAGTGTTAGTCAAAACCCACAAGTGTAACACATCAAATGCTCATTATAACCTGGTGATGGGAATCTTCGTCCCCTCAGCATCCTGCTGCACTGCTGAGTGGGACGCGTCTCACGCCAACAGCTGCCAGGCCCCACACAGGCTGAGCAGTGACACTGCTTCCCTTGCTGTCCCCCCCAGGGCCCCCATGGCGCTCCCTGTGGCCAGCCTGGCCGTCTTCTCTCTCCTGCAAACCGCTCACGCCCTGAACCCTGAGGACCCCAACGTGTGCAGCCACTGGGAGAGGTAAGACGCGGGACTCGGAGCTGACCACAAAGGGCCTGCGTGCCAGTGTGGGAGATGCAGGGGATGTCTCAGCTGCTGAGGGACAGGGCCCAGCACTTGGGTGCCCTCTGAGACCCAGCCCTGTGAGAGGTCAGGCTGGTGGCGGCAACTTAGATACGCACAGTTGACAGTGTGTGGTTTTGTTCCTCCTCTGTTTTCATCTACCCACTTTACAGATGAGGAACTAGAGGACCAGAGGAACTTAGTCTCTGTCCACAGCCAGATGGGGTGGCAGACATGGACTGTGGTCCCAGGTGTCTCTCTGTGTGACGCCAGACGCCTGTCTGGGTCTCCCAGGACCAGCAGCCGTGTAGCAGCTCGGATGAGCAGCTGTCAACCTGCTCTGAGGAGGGGGGACTTCACCTGCTGTTTCTTGTCAGGTGCTCTGGGGGAGGCTGCTAGGGAGGGTGCTTAAGGCCACAGCAAAGAGTAGGTGACAGTCTGCCTGTGGCCTTGGCTCCTAGGAGACCAGGCTGGGCCCCTGCAGATGGTCTGACTTTGAAGCACAAGGTTGAAGTATTGATTTTGGTGAGCCCAGAGACAGTGACCAGAGACTCAATCAGGAAAAACTGAATTACACTCTGGAATTGATTGGCCACGCTGACCAGGACAACTCCGCCACTTAGATGCTAATAAATCAAATGAATAAAATTAAGATGAGGGCCCAGTGGGGGAAGCGATGGCGGCAGGGGAGGCCTTGGGCCACTTGCTGTGGGCCCAGGAGGGAGTGTGGCCCCACAGCAGAGGCTGGCTCCTTATCTGGGGGGCAGGAGGGTCTGACATCTATAGGCCTAGAGGGATGGCAGGGAGGGAGAGGGACAGCATCAGATCCAGTGCCATCTCTAGTGACTGAGAGCACTGCCAGGAGTCCTGACAGAATCCAGGATGTACCACTGGACAGGGCCACAGTAACGTGGGAAGGACACAGATCTCTGGTGAGGACGCCCCAGTGTCCCCTAATCTGCAGCTTTCTACCTGCTGGCTGTGTGACGCAAGAGATATCTCTGAACCCCTCTGAGCTCCTTCTAGCTCCTGGGGGGAGATGGGCTTGTTGGAGGGTTGAGGGCGTCAGTTAAGTGAAGGCACTTCGAGGGCGCTAACCCTCATAGCAGCTGCTTATCTCAGACTCTGTGTACGTGTGTGTGTGTGTGTGTGTGTGTGTGTGTGTGTGTGTGTGTGTGTGTGTGTTCAGGGGGACCTAACCCCAGAGATTCACACCCAGTATTGCATTTATCATAAGCTTTTCTACAATATATTTAATGAGACCTGGGATCAATCGAGGGCCTTTTCACTGACTACATTTTATTTTATATCACTTTATTTTTTATTTTATTTTACTGTATTTTGTTTTGATACAGGTTTTTAGAGTTACCCAGGCTGGGCTCAAATGTAGGATCCTCCTGCCTCAGCTTCCCAAAGTGCTAGGATTGCAGGCCTGTGCTGTGAGGCCCAGCTTCCACCTGATTCTTAGTGACTCAGGCCTCCAGCCCTGATGGACCAGGTGGATTCGCACCTGTATCTTCCTGCAGAGCCCGAGGCAGAAGGCAGAGTTCCACACCTGTCCCTGGGGCTGGGCCTCCGGCCTGGCGTGGAGCCCTCCCTGTCTGGCCCAGCTGAGCGGCTTCTTCCTGCCTTGGTCACCTCTCCTCTAACTGCTTTGGGCTCCTGCCTGGGTGCCTCTCCTGCAGGGAGCCTTCCTTAGTGGCAGAGCCCTTCCTGGACCAACAGTGTCACTGAGGCCCGGGTGCCCTCTGGTTTCTCCCACCAAGGTCCTGCAGGCTCCAAGATGCCTTTCGCCTCTCTCCTGAGCCCCACTGCAGGTGCCCTGGCCTGGATCTGGCCATGTCATCCCAGAAACATGGCTTGGACCTCGGAGATAGCTTAGGGACCGTCTTCTGCCTGGGTTAGCGGGTCTGCATCACCTCCCCTACCCCTTGCTGGGAAGGCCTGGCTGACAAGATTAATCCAGCCCCTTATTAGCATGTCGGCAGATAAGCCTCACGCTTCAGGCTGCAGACTTGAAGTTGGCCAAGGTCTCTGCTGGGGTGCCCTGGGTGCTCCCACCCCTCTGCTGCGCAGGGTCCTTTTCTCCAAGCAATTATGGCCCCTGCCAGGGCTGGAACAGGGGGCAGAACCCCAAGTGCTTGACAAAGGAGGGAGGTCCATGCTGTGTGAGGTCTCACTCCTGTTCTCCTCTGCTGTGCTTGGGGAGGGCGTCTCCTGCAGGGCCCAGGCTGCCAGGTAACCCATTGCCGGGAGCCAGCATCTGTTAAACATTGACTGTGTACCTGGTAGACATGGTACATATGTCGTCTTGTTTTACCTTCCCACTGCTCTGAGAGATGGATATTACTATTATTGTTATTATTGTTTCATCACTCTCTCTGTCTCTGTCTCTGTCTCTGTCTGTCTCTCAGCTCTGGGATTGAATCCAGGACTATATCCCCAGCCCTTCCAGCCCTTTTTTGCTTCTCCTTCTCCTTCTCCTTCTCCTCCTCCTCCTTCTTCTTCTTTTTACCGTTTGACACAGGTCTTGCTAAGTTGCCCATGTTGGGCTAAAAACTCGGGATTCTCCTGCCTCAGCCTCCCAGAGTAGCTGGGATTACAGGCCTGTGCCGTCGCATCAGCTATACTGCTTTCCTTGAATCCTCACAATAATCACATGAAGTCCCTCATATTTGTCATAGATTTACAGGTGAGGAAATGGAGGTTTATAGGAGGCCAGTAATGTGTCCGAGGACCTGTTGCCAGTGAGCTGCAGGCTTCACGCCGGCCCTGGGTTCCAGGCTGCAGAGCCCGGGTGCTTGAATACTTTTATTCTCCTGCCTCTGAGCGAGATGCTTGGGAGCTGTAGCAAAGTGCCTTGGAATCTTAGGGTGTGTGTGTGTTTGTGTGTGTGTTACTGGAGACTCAGCTCAGGGCCTTCACGTTGAGCTACAACCCCAACCCATTTTTATTTTAGATTTTGTGATAGAGTCTTGCTAAGTCTTAACCTTTCCAGGCTTAGTGAGAACTGGCAAGCCTCCTGCCTCAGCCTCCCAGAGTGCTGGGATTGCATACCTGCACCACTGGGCCTGGCATGCCACAGGACTTCATAGTTGAAGGGGCCTTTGGAAAGAGTGTTGTGCTGCCTCAGTTTCCCCAGGCTTAGAGAAAAACAGGACTTTGGGCCACTTCTGTATAGACTTGTGCTTCTTGAGTGTATCTGGAAGGTTGGCTGGTGGAAACATTGTGTCCCTAGTTCAGCATCTGTGGATCAGACAGAATCTCCCACCACCCCAGGTCACTGAGCATTGCTGGCCACTCCTGGTTCCTGCTGCATTCCTAACCTTTGACCTTCCTGGCATCAGACAGCCTGCTGGGGACCCACTTGTGCCCACCCTCTATATAGATGAGCCGATATAGCCTCCTCAGGCAAAGCAGATGGGCTTGTATAGCCTGGACCTGGCCACATGGCCTACGTGGGTAGAGCCTTCTGGTGACTGTGCTGAATAATATCAGCTGGCACAAGGATTAGCTCCTGGATCTCAGCTGAGATGCCCACCAGCCTGCGTGGGGAGCGTCCAGGCCTGGCGCTGTTACATGCCACCACTCGGCAGCAGGGACAAAGGTTCAGCTCAGACCTGCTTTCCTGTAGGTTCCACCTGCCAGCCGGGTTTCCAGCAGACCCTCAAGATGGCAAAACCTGCATTCCATCCGTGTATCCCCACCTACACTAGGGGTGGGATAGACTCCACAGTTACTAGGGGACATGGGGACGGTTTCCTCATCTGTCTCATGAAAATAAAACTCCTACCCACGTCAAAAGATGGTCTGAGAATGAAAAGGCACTAAACATTAACAGGCACTGGTGTGTGTGTGTGTGGGGGGGGGCGGTACTCAATGGTTAGAGCACTTGCCTTGGAAGTATGAGGCCCTGGATGGGTCCCATCCCAGCACCATGTATTATCTGGGCGTGGTGGTGCACTCCTGTAATCCCAGCACTTGGGAGGCTGAGGCAGGAGTATCGCCGTAAGTTCTAGGCCAGTCTGGGCTACATTGTGAGTTTAAGACCAGCCTGGACAACGAAGCTGAGACCTTCTCCATCAAACAAAACAAACAAACAAACAAAAACAAAAAACTCTTCCTTTACTCATTCCCTGATAAGTGACCAAATGAAGTAGAAGGCCTGGAAATGAGCTGGGCCAGAGGTCAGGACGGGACCTGTCCTGGGTGCAGCCTGGACTCAGGGAGCTTGCACCCAGGGTGCCCAGGGCACCTGGCCACGGGGGCAGTGGGCGGGCCAACCCAGGAGTGAGATTCCCAGAGCTGACCCTGCTCGGTCTCCTGTCTGGTTCCCAGCTACGCCGTGACTGTGCAGGAGTCCTACGCGCACCCCTTCGACCAGATCTACTACACGCGATGCACCGACATCCTCAACTGGTTCAAGTGCACCCGGCACAGGTGAGGGCTGCTCAGACTCCTCTGTGCCGCTGTGTGAGACCTCCATGGCAGAGGTCAAACGTGCCAGCCCCACCCCCCTGTCATTTCTTCGTGCTGAAGCTCTGAGCTCCTGCAGGCTGCTCCTTTCTGGCCAGAGGAGCCCACGGGGTGCTGACAGCAGCACTGTCCATTGGCTTCCAAGGGATGTTGCCTCCAGCCCCAACCTCTACCCCTCTCCAGCTTCCCACACTGGGAATACACGGGATGGGCAACCTGAGAGCCTTCCTTGGGTGGCTGTCTACCATGAGAGGCATCAGGTGCAAACGCCCTGGTGGTCCTGGCTGGTGGAGAGGATGGAAGGTGACCTTTGAGTCAGCGGAGTCACTTCCAAGTGACATAAACCAGAATTGGCCAGAGCTACTGGCTCTTAACTTCCTCATGGGCTTTTGACAAAACACAAGACCTTTGTTTAGACTTCCTCAAGTGTCATCTTTCCTTGGAGGCCTGGGTGATCTTTGTCATGAAGTGAGGGCTTTGAGGACTAGCAGGGGTACCCCTTGCTGGGCATGGGGACTTCCCCCACCTGGCTGGTCCTTTTTGGACAGTGGTCTGTAGGCATCTCGAGCCCTGCTGCTTGCTGACTGCAGAGGAGAGTCACCAGAGTAAAGAGAGCTCGGTCTTCAAGGCCCGGAAGACTGACCTTGAGCCCAGTGGCCCTTCTTGACCTTAGGCAGGTCCCTCCCTGGCTACTTCAAATCTCTTCCACTTTGACCCCGCTTGTGGCAAAGGGGCTTTCCCTCTCACTACCCATTTTAATCCCCATGTAGCCTCTGTTCCCACGCCATCCACATTCCCCTTGTCTCACTCCAGGGCCTGAAAGCCTCCTTGTGAGAGCCGGCCCCAGACCATGAGCCCTGGAAACTTCGAGTTTAGAATGAGCTTGATTTGAATCCTGTCCCCAATGGTTACTGGCTGTGTGGCCACCAGTAAGTTCTTCGCCTCCCTGAGTCTCAGTTTATCCAGAGGGCAGTGGCTTGGAGATGACATCAACTAAAAATAAAATCTTTAAGGAAAGAAACATGCCTATAGTCCCCAACACACCAGGAGGCTGAGGCAGGAGGATTGCAAGTTTGAGCCCAGCCTGTGCAACTAACTTAGTGTTTTAGTGAGACTCTGTCTCGAAATAAAACATGAGAAGGGGCTGGGGCTATAGCCAAATGACCAGATGAAATGCAAAGGCCCTGGGTTCTTGTTACTATATCCCTCACCCCACCTGTACCAAAAATAAGCAGGGCAGAATGGTACTGTCTTGGAGATTGTTAGGAGTATAAATCACAGGCACAAGGCCAAGCAAGCCTAGACATTTGTACCCAAGTGAGACTAGAATCCAGGCCTTTGGCTCCCAGGCAGGGCACCAACGGCCCTGTGGTCCCCTGAGGGGTCGCCTGAACGCCTCCTGGGGACAGCACACAGGGATCCTGGTCCTTTTGCCACCTCTGGCTCTCTTCCCCAAGTGGGTGGTCCAGTTCCAGAGAGCTAGGGGGTGGGATTTGGGGGGCGGGCTCAGAAACTCTGCCCACGTGGAAGGCCCAGGGGACTCAGTAGAAACCCACAGTGCCTTCTGCAATGTCACCCCAGACAGGCTGTCCCCATCCCCCCTGCTCAGAGGAAGCCCGGGGAGCAAGGGCCCCTGGGTAATCCATTCTGCAGCATGGTGGCCTGGCCCCTCATCGACCCCTTTCCTTGCGTCCTTCATATGCGGAGCCGCCATGCATTTTAAAGTAATTATTGAACGGTATCCTCGATACAGCTTAACACAAATATCATTCTAAATGGGAGGGATTGATTTTCAATGCTTTCTCCTGGCTCTCTCCCCTGTGCCTTAGGATCAGCTACAAGACGGCGTATCGGCGTGGCCTGCGGACCATGTACCGGCGCAGGTCCCAGTGCTGCCCTGGCTACTATGAGAATGGAGACTTCTGCATACGTACGTAGCCTCTGTGGGGACGGGCGGGAGAAGGGACTACTGTGCGCTCCTCTGGGCAGCTGGCCTCAGCCCTCCCCAGAGTCTGCCTCTTGCCTGTGCTCCTAGGGGACAACGGTGACACAAGCTTGTAATCCCAGCACTCTGGAAGTCTGAGGAAGGAGGATCCCAGGTTTAATCTCAGCATGAGCAACTTAGCAAGACCCTACCTGAAAATATAAAATAAAGGACTGGGGAAGTGGCTCAGCCTAAAGGCCCTGGGATCACCCCCAAAACCAAAAAACAAATCCCTCCCCAAATGTTTGGAGAAGGTTTGGACATCAGCTCACCTTCCTCACAGGCAGACAGAAAGCTGGAGGTTCTAGGCTTGGATGGGGGTAGGAGAAGTGGGTCTTTCTGGAGTGTTTGGTGGAGGGTAAGGCCGAAGCAGGTTCACCAGAGGCTATGGGGGTGACGGGAAACGGGTGGACAGAACAGGAGAGGGGGGCAGGGAGGCTGCCTTGTTGGGTGGCAGCCAGTCCCAAGAGGAGGCTGGCAAGGGCTGGACAGCCATGAGGATGGGAGACTTCAGTGTGGGGTGTCCCAGGAGGAGGAAAGGAGGAGTGGAAGGGTCCCAGGAGGAGAGGGTATGGTCCTGGGAGGAGGGATTGCCACCAAGAACTGGAGGGCACTGGAGAAAGGACAGACAGATGAAAGGCCAGCGTTGCTTCTCTCCCCGTGTGTCTACAGCAGTTTAGAGGATGGTAACCTTAGTGTCCCCCAGAAAGACAAGAGTTGAGCTGGTGGCTGCTGCAGGCCTCTGGGGGCTGGGCAGCAGTGTGGGCAGTGGGGGGCACCAGGAGCATCCTGCATCCCAGCCATGTGGCTCTGGGCAGGACACCGATACCGCTGGGGGACAGCTGTGAGGACTGCCAAGGGGACTTTCCCATCATGTGTGCCCTGCTGGGGACGGGGCTGGCATGCGGTATGTTAGTGCTGCTAACAAAACCCAGTTTTCTCTTCCCGGTCCTCTGTGGCCCCCAATGCCAGAGGAACTCATTATAGGAACAGGTGACTGACACCACACTCTGTGAGTGTGTTCACCAGTGACGGGTTTTGCAGGAAAAGCACAAAGGAACCTGCACAAAGCACGCCACCAATGCTGCTTCTGAGGAGCTGGGCGGAGGGCGGAGCTAGGACAAGGGCCCAGCCGTGGGCTACCTGGGCTGGGGACCAGGCGGAGGCGTGGTCAGCAAGATGGTATAGGTCAGACGGGACATGGCTTAGAAAGCCTGAGTGGGCAATCGTATGTGACCCATGCAGCCCAGGCCACCATGGTGGATGTAGGAAATTAGCTGGGACCTGGGGCATCAATGTGAGATCCAGGACAGGTGAGCACAGGGCCTTCTTCATGCCTGGGAGGGGACACGGTCATGCTGTTTGCAGAAGTGCTCTGTGCCCTGCTTGCCTGGCCTGGACTTGCTGACGAGTAGAACGCTGCCCAGCCTCCTGACCTGCTCCTTATGTAACCGCCAGCCACTGCTGCCTGGTGGGGGCCACCCCCAAGATGGAAGGGTTCTGGACAGGACAGCAGCATGTTGACAAGGAGACAGGGCGTGGTGGCTCCCCAGAGGCTGGCCATGGTGACTGAGGGGCCACAGGCCTGGGTTGGAGCCCCTGTCACTCCCAGCTCCTTCCTCTCCTCACGGCAGTCCAGGCATGCACTGTTCTGATCACTTCCTGTGCAGAGACCCTCTGCGCCTCCCAACAGCCTGGGAAGCAGGCACCCTTGTTACTTTCATTTCATAGGTGAGGAAACTGAGTTACAGAGGGATTAAATAACTTGCCCAATAGAAAGTGGCAGAACTTGCACTCGAGTCTGTGCTCTCAGGCTGCTTTTCACTTATTGAACAGGCCAGAAAGACTTTACCTGTCAGCCCTCAGTTTTCCCTTCTGTAGAATGGGACAGTGACACTTGTATCACAGAGCCTAACGAATGTAAATATCTGTGCCCTTCTCCACGGCATTTTTTTTGTTTGTTCTGTTCTGTTTTGTTTTGTAGTGCTGGGCATGGAATCTAAGGCCTTTGTAGTATACTACATCCCAACAATTTTTTTTTTTTTTTTTGAGAAAAGGTCTTACTGTATAGTTCAGGCTGGTCCTGAATTTGCTATGTAACCCAGGCTGGCCTTGAACTCACAGCAATCCTCCTGCCTCAGTCTCCCAAGTGCTGAGATTACAGGTGTGAACTGCCATGCCCGGTTTATATGGTACTGGGAGGTTGATCTCAGGGCCTTGCACTTGTTAGGCAAGCACTCTAACCATTGTGCTATTCCTCCAGCCCTGGTTTAAGTTTTGAGGCAGAGTTCTTGCTGGGCTCAAACTTGGAATCCTCTTGGCTCAGCCTCCCAGAGTGCTGGGATTACAGGCCTGGGCTATCAGGCCTGGCCGCATGGGTTATTATTATCATTATTAGTCATGGGTTGTCCTTTAATTACTCAAAGAGGTCCATGAAGATGTCCCCTGGAAATGTACACTACATATTTTAACACACACACGCGCGCACACACACACACACACACACACACACACACACACAGTATCCTTTGCCCACTGTCCCTGGGCGGGCCCATGGATATTGAAGACCTTACAGGCTCCTGGCCCCCTGGTGAATGTTTGCTGTGCGCTCATGTTTGTCCGTTCAAAATACCTTTGTTGCTTCTGAGTGTGACAGGTGTAAAGGACAAGGACACAGGTGGTGGGTGGCAGCTGCCCATGAGGAGCTCTGCCAGCATCTTGGGGGCAATGGCTCTGTGCACAAAGGGTATACCCAATGCATGTTTCAAGCCAGCAACTATTAGACACCTACTCTGCACTCCACCCCCAGAGCTGTGTTTCAGGGTGTCCTATAACTTCCTCATTGCTGGGACAGAATATCTGACATCTATGACTTAAGGAAGGGTTTATTTTAGCTCAATTTCAGAGGTTTCAGTCCATTTTGGGGGGGCCAGGAATGGGGGAAGGCACTTGGCCAAAGCCTAGTTGGAGAAAAGCTGTTCACAGCATTGCAACGGGAAGCAGAGTGAACGAGGAAGTACAGAGCTGGCCTACAGCCTTCCAGGTCAGCCTCAGAGCTCCGCCCCTTCTGCCCAGGAACAGCACCTGAGATCCATACATAATTCATACCATCCAAACACATGAAGCTTTTAGGGGACACTCCACATCTAAACCACAACACAGAGTGTAGGAGAAGGGATACAAATACTCCAACCTGCATGGCATGGATGTTGTCAAGGGGAGGGGGAGTGACACCCGGCAGAGCTGTCCCCATACCCACTTGGGTGTGGGATGGAGGTGACAGGCCAATGCTCTGGAGGAGGGCAGTGAGTGGGATACTGTGACCTGTGACCGCCCAGGAGGCTTTGTGGGACTTCAAGCTGCACCTTGAGGGCTGGAGTGACATCATTGGGAGAAGCCCCCCTGAAGATCCAAGGGTAGCGTGAGCCGGGCGGAGAGTCGGAGGCTGCCAGACCTGGGGGACCTGGAGGGGCTCGAGTCTCAGTCCCACCAGAAGAACAGATCACGTGGGTTAGGACCCTGTGCGCTCTGCCCCAGGGGCTCGCATCCTTGGCGGCCCAGTCAGGGTCACCTGGAGAGCTCGGTACCTTGCAGACTGAGAACTTGCCTTTTGAACAAGGTCACCTGTGGACCCAGAACTCTCATTTGGAGAACACTGGGCTCCATTACTCGCTGGGGCTGTTTCTGAGCCCATTGCATCTGGCCAATTGCAGCACGGTTCTGCGGGCTGCACACAGGTGCTGCCACTTATAGGCCAAGGAGAGAAAGGAGGAGCTGGCCCGGCATGCACCGCCCAGGCGTGGGCCTCCTGTAGTGAGAGTGAAGAGGAAGCACTGAGCTGGCCGCTCAGCCCCAGGAGCCAGGGCCCCAGAACTGCGGGTGGTGTCTTGCAGCTCTCCTGGTGACAACTTGGAATGCCACTCTCACAGGGAGGTTTTCCAGGAATGGTGGAATTAACCAGAAACTCCAGGCAGGTATGTGGTGGTGGTGGTGGCAGTTGTGGCCTGGGGAGGAGGCTGTGTGCTCAGGGCACGGTCAGGCTGGCCCTAGACTGGGGCTCTGCTGGCTCCGGGACAGCCAGCCGGGAGCGCCCAGAGACGGGGTGCGTGAGACCTAAGCCACACACTGGTGCTGTGATCTGAGTGTCCCTGCTTCATTAGTGTCTGTGTTTTGCCCACTTAATTACTACTTAAATTTAACTCACATGTCTATGAAGTTTGTGCTCGTTTTCCTTTCTCCCATTTCAGCCTTGGGGCTCAGCTTGCTTTTTTTCCTTTTTTTGTGGGGATCAAACACAAGACTT
Organism: Ctenodactylus gundi; assembly: GCA_004027205.1. Lineage (NCBI taxonomy): Eukaryota > Metazoa > Chordata > Mammalia > Rodentia > Ctenodactylidae > Ctenodactylus > Ctenodactylus gundi. The sequence goes on from PVKB01001413.1 coordinate 129,050, forward strand.
TCACACTGAGCTATATTTTAAATTTATTTTATTTATTTTAAGACAAGGTCTTTCTGTGTAATCCAGACTAGTCTTGGATTCACTCTGCAGCTTAGGCTGGCCTCAAACTCATGGTGATCCTCCTGCCTCTGCTTCCTAAGCGCTGGGATTATAGGTACATGCTACCATACTCAATTTTTATGTGATGCGGGCGAAATCAAACCTGGGGCCTTGTGTGTGCTGGGCAAGTGCTTCACCACCAAGCTATGCCCTCACCTCCACATTTTGATTTTCGATTTTGAACCAAGATCTTTCCAAGTTGCTGAGTTACCTAGCCTGGGGTCGAGCTTGAGATCCCCAGCGTGCTGAGATTACAGGCCTGGGTTACCGGCCCTGGCAGACAGTTTCCTCTGGAAAGATCTTTTTCAGTGTTTGGGGGCAGCATCTAAGAGCAACCATCCCATATGCATCTTAATTATCTGGAGACGTGGTGGCTTGGCCGCGTGCTCAGTGCTAGTTTAGCTGCTGTGACACGGAGGGCCACTGTCGCTGTCCTTCTCCAGCCTGTGGCTGCTGTTCCACTGGGCCAGGACCTTGTCACCGCACAGGGCTCTGTCAGTTCTCCAGGCTGTGTCTGGTGTGGAGTTACATATACCACAGGTGCATATCTTCAAGTTAAAGACTCATGTCCTTCAGCGGTTCTGGAAGTTTCTCCACTTTATCTCTTCAAAATCTCCTCCTCTCTCTCTACTCTTCCCCTTGACCCCCACTCCATTGAACCCTCACACCCACTCTCCTGAAACCCTCGTTTTTCACCCACTATCTCTCCTGCCGCATCTCGAGCAAGGTCCTCAGATCCCTTCTCAGGCCCTGGAGCTCAGCTAATGAACCTGTCTGCTTAGATCTTAATTTTGGCGACTGCACAGCTCATTTCTTGGAGTTTTATTGGTTCTTTTTCAGAGATACATGATCTTTTTCTGAAGTGTCCCAGTCCTTCGTTGTGAATTGTATTCCTTTTATTGCTATAATGACTTTAAGTGTATTTCTTTTATGGCCTCTGTCAGATCCTTCTGTCTTGAGCTGTGAGTTCCATCGAGCTGAGAGGTTCCTGGCGTCTCTTTCAAGTCTCCAATTTGTGGTGCCTGTGGAGGCTCCATTGATAGCTGATGGTTTTCTGGTAGCAGTTACTATGAGCTCTCGGGCCCTTTTCTCCTTTCCCCTCGCACCTGGGTTGTGCAAAAGCCCTGCACGTTGGTTTTGCATTTTCTCACATGGTTTTCACCAGCTCAGGGCAACTCTACTTTGGTGGTTTAGTTTGGGTTCCATACTGTTTCTGGTGAAGGCTTGATTTTGTTTTCTTCTTTCTGTTTAATTAATGTGAAATTCACGTAACATGAAATTAACCACAGTATGCCATTTATAAATTCACCATGTTGTGTAATCACCACCTCTCTCTAGTTCCTGTACACTTTCGTGGCCCTCAAGGTGACGCGTGCCCGTTAAGCCGGCCCTCGCTGCCCCCTTCACCCGTTTCTCATGGCACACTGTTTCCTTATTCAGATCCTTGTTTTCCTTTTGCACGTTTTTCCCACTTGAAGCTGGCAGCACTGGGGCCAAGTCTGCCCTCGCGTGGGTGTTAAATCCGTGGCTCCCACGTGGGCTGTGTGTGGTTGTGGCCAAGTCTGATGTTCCCTGGGCCAAGTTGGCTCCCCCATCTGACCTTCGACTCTTCCTATAAATTCCCCGTCCTCTGAGCGACTTGTCTTTCTCCTTAGAGCTCAGCTGTGTGTTTACAGTATGTTACTCTCCTTTGGAGGTGACTTCGCAGCCAAGGGGCTACCTCAGCCCCTCCTGCCATGTTTCGGGTCTGCCGCAATTCATAGTAGTGGCCCTCTAACGGGACCGTAGTCGGTGGTCTTTCTAACCCAGTGCTTTTGTGGACAGATTGCTAACTTCCCGTGTTAACACTGACCGCGGCAGTGTTTTGTCATGATTGACCTGGCGTGGTCACACATGGGGTGTCTCTTACTTGTCAGGCTGGAGAAGCAGTGCTGCTACTGCCCTTTTACAGAAGACAAACGAAGCTTAGGGAGGCCAAGTGACTTGTCCACGTGGCTAAGCAGCCTCTAAGAATTCAGATGGCTGTGACTTCAAATCCTATATTGTCCCCTCCTAAGAGTGGGCTTTCTCTGTCAGCAGGAGAAACCAGGGGCCAGAGAGGAAAGTGGGGCCAGCTGCCGGGCAGGTGAGGAAGCCAGAGAGAGGAGGGAGATAAAAGACACCTTGGCTTGATTTAAAAGTCTTGCTCAGATGGGTTCAGTTGGTGGCAGGATCAAGGTAGTGAGTGGGTATGGAGTGGAGGGGATGGGGTTGTGTGTGTGTGTGTGTTGGGGGGGGGGATCTGTCTGTGTGTTTACATGCTTTCAGGTGGCTGAGGAACCTGCCTGAGACTTGGTCTGTCCACATAGGTACCAAGAAAGAAAACTGCCTGCTACCCCTCACTCCGAGACTCCCCAGAGAATCTTGCCAGCTGCTGTCCCCAGAAACACTGCCGATGCCACTCACTCCCATGGGTCCCACCATGTGGTGCTGAGCTTAGCTACCCAGGGCTGTATCCCTCCATCTGTTATTATTAGGAACCTACTGCTTGCAGGTGCTGTGGAGACCCGGCGCTCTGGGCTGGCAGGGGCAGTGCGGTCACACTTTGGAAAACATGGCGCAGACCATGGACTTAGGAAACTGGCAGCACAGACCTGTAATCCAGCACTCTGGGAGACAGGCAGGAGGATCCCACTTTCAAGCCTACCCTGGATAACTTAGTGAGGCATTATCTCAAAATGTGGTCTGGGGGTATAGTTCAGTATGAAGGTGCTGAGTTCAATCCCCAGTACCACAAAAAGAAAGAATAAAGCAAATAAACTACTGAAATGGGCGGCAAGGATGTCACCAGGCGGGTGGGGGGAAGGGGTGACTACCTGGCTGCCCTGAAGGTCTCTCCAACGTGGCCCAAGCTCATGCAGCCCCGTGACCCAGTCCTCAGTCTGTGGGTAGCAGATGGGTTTAGGACGCTCAGAGTGGCTGAGCTCCAGGTGATGAGTCACATTGATCAAACTCATAAATACTGGTACTTAGCTCTAGGGCCGATCAGTTCTTAACAATGAGAAACATAATTGCTAAAGATTTGCTCTTGTCTGTTGGTGCTTGTAAGGCCCTGATTAATTTTTGTTTTGCATTTTGGTGGTACTGGGAATGGGCCAAGCCTTCTCACTGAGATACCTCCTCAGCCTATTTTTTTATTTTTGGGTTAGAGATGGGGTCATGCTAAGTCACCAAGTTGCTCAGACGGGGCTCGAACTTGCGATCTTCCTGCCTCAGCCTCCCAGAGTGTTGGGATTATAGGACTGTGCCACAAAGCCTAGCTCCTAATTAATCACTGAATGAGTGAATTCAGAGTCTGGGCACCCACAGTATCCTGGGGTCTCTCTGGATTCCCCTGCCATTACCACCTATCTTAGGTTCCTTGCTCCACTCTGGGCACCAGCTGTTTGGGAGCCATGTGAGGGCTGGTCCCCTGTGGCTTCGTCGCTCCTGTCCTCCTTTTGGTCCTGTGGCCCTGGGGATCCCTGGCCACTCTCATCCCGTGTCATTCACACCTGGCCTCCTGTGCGGCCGGGGCCAGGCACAAAGCTGGCACTTGGTGCTGTGTGGTCATCAAATGAGTGACCCTCAGTGCCAAGGGTCTCCGAGGGAGAAGCAGTGAGCTCCGTCTGGAGGGGAAGGAGGGGCGCCATGAGGACCCGTGCAGGTGGTGAGTTATGAACTGACTGTGAAGGATGAGTTAGAATGCTTGAGAAAGACAAGAACTGGGTGGTGATTAAGACAGAGTTTTCTGACCTGATTCACCTGGGTCACATCTCACTTGCTGTCTCTATGAGCTGTGAAAGCCTCTCTGAGCCTTGATTTTCTCACCTGTAAAATGAGGCTGCACTAAGTACCCGCCCCTGTGGGCTGCTGTGAGGATGGATGAATTAACGGCTCACAGTTAGAGCTCAGCCACTTGCAGCTGCTGGGTCCTGTGTTTCTTTTGATGAAGGAGGGGCAGCGTGAGCAGAGAGGAAACGTGGGAGAGGGCAAGCCCCGGTCAGGACAATCTCATGCTGTCCTTGAAGGGTCCAAGTGGTGGATACTGCTTTGGGGCCACTGTGGCAGGGTGAGAGACAGGCTGTGGAGCACGTCCCGGGAGGGTTGAGCTGGGGACGGCCATGCTCGGGTGCCACCGACAAGGAGACTCTGGACGGCAGAGGTGCGGCTCCAGGCCTTCCCTACCCGCAACAGTGCCAGTGCAGCCCTGGAGGGACACAGCTGTGGAAGGACAGGGGCTCCCCTCATAGTGAACAGCTGCCCCTCACTCACCTCTGCTGTACAGTCCTGGTGGCCTCCAAGGCAAGCCTTGATCCGTAGAAGCAGCAGTCCTGTACCTGAGTGACCTTCTGGGGGTCCTGGGCCAGTAACAGAGAAGGCTTTAGCCCAGAGCCCAGGATCCTCCATGGGAACATCCCACAGGCCCGTTCCTACCTTCACAATCCCCTGTGCACCTCCACGTCACCCCTCCCCCACCTCCTTGCGTCCCTGTTCCCCTTCCCAATGGCTTCTTCGCCTTGAGAGTCATGTGACACCGCATGGCCCACTGGCTTCTCTTTGCCCAGCGCCCTGTGGTGGAGCAGCCCCTCCTCGTGGTATCCCAGCCCCTGCTGGGCACCACCCTCTGCCTTCTTTGCCCGGTTCAGTTTCCTTGCTGCTGCCATTACCTGATGTAGAATCTGTATTTTAAAATCTCCTGTCCCTCCAACTGGAGTAGAGCCTTGATAGGGTCAGGGGGCTTTGCTGTGTTCCCAGCTGGCACCTACCTCTACCCCGGGGCAGGTGCCTGGCCAGAGTAGGGTGTGGTGAATGTTGAATGAACGTTCAGCAGCTGCAGGCAGGAGCGTCCTTTTAAGATAGATCACGGCAGGGTGTGTGGTGGCCCACGCAGTGCCTGGCGCTCAGAACGCAGGGCCTCGGAGCTGCCACCCCCTACTCGGCCTCACCCAGGCCCTCCACACGGGGCTTCCGACCATGTGCCTTGCTCCCCCTGGACCGTCCCAGAGCTTTCTGCAGGCCACACTAGTTTCTCAAATCTGGTCCCACTCCCCTGGTTTCTGGATGGGGCCCCCTAAAGACTCAGCACGAAGCCCATTGTTTCCAGGGTGCCCTGGCTGGATGCTCCTGTCTCCTTCCCTTGGGGTCCTGTTCTCAGCCCCTCTTGCCTGTGTATGGCTTCCCTCACTGGACTGACAGTTCTAGGGGCTGAGAGATGCCCCGTCCCGTGTCTAGCTCAGAACCTGTGCTTTGAGCAGGCTGGTTGACTAGAAGGGCAGAGGACTGGCTTTTCTTGGAGACCTTTCCGAGGTATATAAAGGCAGAGTCCCCAGACAGGGCCCAGAGTGGGTGGGTGGGCAGCCCTGGGGCTCTCACCCCATTCTTCCCTTTCCCTCAAGGGCCCCTCAGGTTCCCAGAGCCCCCCTGTCTGCGTTCCTGTCACATGTGTGTGAGGAATCTGTAGACCCTGCTCTGGGGACTGAGCCCACCCTCCCAGGACCCAAAGGGCTGACCTCTGCGGCAGAGCTGAACCTCCAGGTCATGGGAGTCAACAGAGAGAGGGACTTGGAGGAAGGAGGTGGCACCTTCTCCCCTCCCCCACTACCCCCTGCTTCCTGCCTCCATGGCAGAGACTTTCAGAAGAGGGGAAGCTCTGCAGCTGATGACACATCAGTCCGTAAATCGCTTCTGATGCTCGCTCTTTGATTAAGGGCTGCAAGTAGCTTCACTGAGGGCAGAAATGGTGGCTCGGAGCCTTCCTCTGTCTCCTACGGCCACTTCAGTCCCTGGAGAGGCTTGATCAGCTGCCCAGCGGGGACACTGGCCAGGGGAGGCCGGGGAGCTGGTCCCTCCTGCCAGGCTGATCAGGCACCGGCCAGCAGCTTGCAGAGATGGAGAGCCACATGCTTTGTTGCAGCCACACGTCCCACTCTCCCCATCTTGTGTGTACCTGAGAGTGAGGATAAAAATACAGAGCTTCCTGTTTGGTATCGTTGCCAGTAAGTTAAAGAGGTCTGGGGTACTGGGGCCCCGTGGTGCTGGGCTAACCCTGCCCTTGCTGGATTATGAAAAGGGGAGACTGGAACAGGGCGGAGGTGGCAACCGCGTACCAAGGCAAGTCGGCGAATCTGTATATTTAATAGCTGGTACCCTTGTCCCCAGCCTGAACCGAGTCCCTGATGCTCCCCTGGCCTGGGAGTGTGATAGGACAGGGCAGCTGGGTCTGGCTGCGAGTCCAAGCATGCGCAGTTGCCTATGTGGGGACTGCGCCTGTCCACCTCAGAAGTGTCCATGTGAGAAGGTCTCGCTGGGCCATGGGAAGGTCAAGAGCGCAGACGCTCCACCCACGCGGCTGCCTCCTGCTCTTTCTGACCTTAGGACCGTATCCACTCAGGTCATGGGCTCATCACTGATCGGGTCAAAAGAGGCCATAGATTTGGCTGAAGAGGAAACAGGACTTGCCCAAAGCCAGCTCCGAGGAAGTAGAAGGGGCCATTTCCCTCAAATCCCTGTCTCCCCGCGTCCAAGCATGTAGGGGTCAGCAGGAGCAGAGGGGCGGGGCCACCGTGCGCCAGTGCACACCTCCACACCTGCTGTGTCGCCCACCATCTTCGTCTTTCCCACGCAGAGGACACTGGGTCCCGGCTTGCTGGGCAGCACCTGCGCTCCATGGCTTCATCTCGAGGGGGAGAGGAGGGGTGCAGGTCGGGAGCTCAGCAGCCGGAAGTGGGGAGACGTCACGTATCTCGGGAGGAAGGAACGAAATGTAAGTTGTCGTGCTGGTTGCACTGCCTGTGAGACTTTGCAAAATACAGAACTCCTCTGCCTCAACTCCAACAGGGGTGTGGGGAACTAAGCAACATAACACGCGTGGGGAGCTCAGAACGGGGCCAGGTGCGCCCTTGCCCTCACGTGTCCATTGGGCCAGTGCGGTGCTGAGCACCCCCAACCCCCCTTGCAGGCGCGCGCATGGACGTGCTCTGTCTGTGTTACTTGCTGCGCGTGTGTATCGCGTGCCCCCCCCGTGAACCCCCCCCACGCATGGCACTTGTCTGTGTATTCAGAAGTCTGTGGGTTCACGTGGCCCTCGCCTCTGCTCAGTCACCTTCCCCACCCTTGTTTCCCGTTTTCTTACCTCCTTCCCCTTTTCAAGCAGGCAGTGGCACTGAGTTGTCACCAGGGCAGCCAGAACAGCTCCTGTCGGGTGGGCAGGGGAGCCAAAGGACGCCATCCATCTAAGCCTGGGAAGCCCCTGTGATCACCTGACCTGGGCCGTCCCTGGAAAGAAAACCAGAGTCCCAGATGTGGGCGCCGTGTGGCCCAGCGTAAAGGCCACGGCCATCCCTTGGAGTGGGGGGGACAAGGTGGAGGGACCCCAGCATTGGCCTCTGTTTACCCACAAGGTCCCACACACCGGACAGACTGCGGAGTCCTGCCAGCAAGTCAGCAGCAGGCGTGATTTAGCGCGGGCTGTTTGCTCAGCTAAGCTCTTGGCAAGGTAAACGCAGAAGCTGCAGAAAATCTGTCTGAAGCAGCCGCAGGGCCCAGACGCCCTTCAGTCCTCCATAAAGGAGGCTCCAGGTTATATGGACTAGATTCGTATCTCTATTACATAAAGCCATTTCAGTGCCTGCTGCGGGCTTGGAGAAGGAGGACAGCGTCTGGGACTGGACCTTTTGTTGCGCGGGCCCCACCCGGGCTTGGTAATTGGAGATTTCCCTTTAAAATTGTGTCGGATGGAAAGAGCTCCTAATTTACTAAGTGCGTGGGGCCTTTGTTAGGGAGCCGGTGCTTTGTTCTGCCCGTCCTTTTTAATCTTGTTTTTGCACAATGGACTTACAGAAAGCAGGGCAGAGGATGGATGTGGATGCCCGGCTGACAGGGCAGGTTCTCGCCCCCTCCCCCTGCCTCTCCACCCCGTCCTCCTGCCTTGTCGTGTCTGGGCTCCCGCCTCTAGCTGGACTTCAGAACTACAGAGCAGGTGCAGGCCCCGGGGCTCATTCTGCGGCATGGTAGGAGCGTGGCCAGCATGTTCCCCCACCTCGTGTTGCGGCTCCAGCCTCGCCCGTGCATGGGGACCCCGAGGGGGGCTGCAGGACTGGGGCTGCCTTCTCTGCCGGCTGCCTGGTTTGAATCAAACCGATGCCTTCAGCCCCAGAGTCAGTGCCATCTGGTGCCTGATAGGACAGTTTTGGTTGGAGGGGCTTCCTCCATCCTGGGGCGGTAAGCAGCATGTGTTGTTTTTGGCTGGGAGAAGGAAGGAGGTCTCTCAACCATGGTTGAGAAGATTGGGGTGTACTCCTCCCAGTCTACCCCTTGGGGCCGGAGCCCTGACCTGGTTTGCAGGGACGGTATTCTTGTTACTGGGTTTGGCCGCCATCTTGCTGTGTAACTAGACACAGGGTCCACCTCTCAGCGTGAGCCTCTCCTCTGTAATGTACAAAGACCTAGCGACTCTGATGTACTCTGTCATGAGTTCAAATTATGGTATGTTAGTCAGCTTCCTGTGGCCAAGATGCAATGCTTAATGCCCACAATTTAGAGGAAAGGGTTAATGCAACCCATTGTTTTGAGGATTTCAGTCCACGGTCGGCTGTCTCCATGGCAGGAACGTCATGGTGGGAGGATGTGGCACGGCAGGCATGCCAGGTCATGGACATCCAGAGGCACACAGGGGAACAAAGCCAGAGCCAGGACTGCACAGCACCCAAGACCAGGCCCAGGTCCGCTTGGGCTCACCCAGGAGTGTGCCCTGCCAAACTGCTGCTGCTTGACCCTATGAAGGTGACACATTAGATCTCACTGTCACATATGGCGACTGGTGTTGGCATGTTGGGGTCAGTGGGCGAAGTGAGCATGAGACCCAAGACCAATGGATGGTTCTAAGTAGACATTTGAAATTGGAGAGTGAGAGAGAGAGAGAGTGAGAATGTGTGTTTGTGTGTGTGTGTGTGTGTGTGTGTTGCTGGGGCCGGAGCACAGGGCCTTCACACTGAGCTATACCCCCAGCCCGTTCTTGTTTTTTGATTTGAAGATAGGGCCTCCCTAAGTCACTAAGCTGCCCAGGCTGGGTTTGACCTTGCCATCCTCCTGCCTCAGCCTCCCAGGGTGCCAGGATTGCAGGCCTGTGCCACCCGGCCTGGCAAAACTGAATGAATTGGAGGAAGATCCTGAGAGAGGCAGAGTGTTTGGGAAAGAACTGTGAAGCCAAACTAGAGGACTGAGTTCGTGGGCTCCAAGGTGACAGGTGTAAAAGAAGCCCCTGGAATCATCTTGGCAAGTCTCCTGGGGGCATGAGATTCAGGCTGCTGCTTCCTGGACCCCCTCAGCCCTTGGCCTTTGTGGGGTCAGGGCAGGAGGAGGAGCTCCCCAGGCAGCCCTGCAGCCCCCCACACAGAGGGCAGGCCTCAGTGGAGGTGGACCCCCTTTGAGGGACATTTACTTTTCCAAAGTGCAGGAGCAAGGGAGGGGCCTTCCCTTGCTTTTGTCATTTACATAGGGGAGGACGCTGCCTCGGTGGCTCTCCCAGCACTGGATGGGGATGTGCAGGGGCGGTAGTAACTCCCCAAGGGCCCTGGCACCGGAAAAGGCCATTGATGGTCCACCAGGACTTGAGGACAAGAGGATGGCCCCAGCATCCCTGGCTCAGGCTCCTTGTTGCTACGTGCAGGTGACTGCCTTGTGAGCCTCTACCTCACACTCTTATTGGCCAAGTGACCACGACTCCCCTTTCCTACCTTAGAGTTTCTTTCTTTGTTTATGAAATGGGAGCAGGAGAGCACGAGGGACTTGGTCACTGTGATCCCTGCTCACCTGTCCGGCAAGAGCAATGATCACCTCTCTCCTTCCTCTCTTCCCCTCCTCTTCCTACCTTCTCTTTCTCATATAGCTGTGGCTTTTATTCCACTAGCTATGTGCTAGGTTTCGTTTTTATATTAACTCATTTACTGTTAAGTCTTTATTTCATAGAGGATAGGATGGAAGCACAGAAAATTGTGTGATTCTCCAAGGTCACACAGGAAAGAAGGCGTAGAACTAGAATTCAAACCCAGGCTTCAAGTAGCACCCCCGCTGGTCACTGGTCCACAGAGTCTGCAAGCTCTGCCTTCTGAGGCTTGTGTTGGGAGGTTGAGGGTGTGCAGTGTGGAGCTGATGGGGTCTCCGCAGCAGGGCGGCCTGGATGACCCCTGCTGTGTGGGGTCCCCACCCCCAGCCCAGCTGCCTGTCCTGCTCTGTTCTTGGTTCCGCTGGGTGAAGCCCCGTCGGGGGAACCCGGCCTGAGTTTCTTCAGCTGTGTCATGGGGGAGGCGACATCGCCTGCCGCTCTGGCTGCTTGTGACAGGGTCACCTGCCCACAGCTGAGCGTGGTTTCCTGTCCAGGAGGTTGGCTGCATCTCGAGCACAAACCAGTCTCTTATTTTTTTTTCCCCTTGTAGTACTGGGGGTCGAACCCAGGTGTTTTGCACTCAGTTACATGCAAGGCCTTTTTAATTTTGTACTTTGAGATTAACCCCCGCTAAGTCACTAAATTACTCAGGCTAGTCTTGAACTTGGGATCCTCTTGCCTCAGCCTCCCGGTAGCTGGGATTACGGGTGTGTGCTACCACACCTACCACCAAGCTAGTCTTCATGGTTAATAATTTTTACAGCTCAGTATAAAGGTTTGTGTGTGAGGTATGTCTGTCACCAGCTAGCTGGGATGAATTAGCCACCGCGGTTGGGTGACAGGGTGACCTCTCAAGGTCACTTTCATTCAGCCCAGGGTTTTGGAGGGCTATTGCTGCCCCTGCCTTCACGGCCTCGGGGTGTAGATGTCCCCCTTGAGAAGACCCTAGCACTAGCCAGCTCCCTGCGCCCCACCCGGACCTGTTGCAAGTGCTCCAGCCACGTGGGTAAGTGGCGTGTGTGACAGACCCCCGTGTGGCAGCCTGCCGTGTGTAGACCCAGGGACCCCTCATCCAGAGGCATTCCTCAACACCAGGAAGAGGAGCGCCTCCCGAGGTCTGCCACGTAGCTCGTGGGAAGTGGTTAATTTCCCAGAGCAGGGTGAAGCTAGCGGAGCCAGATGGGCCCGCGGTGGAACAGCTGTCTCTCCGGGAGCCGCCGCCATCTGGGTGGGTTCCGCCACTTGAAATTGCCATGCCTAGGTTTAAGCAACTCCGCCACAAGCAGTCACACGAAGCGCCAGCCTGGATAGAAGGAGCGCCCCTTCTGCTGTCCCTGTCCCCCTGCGTGGCCGTCCACCCCAGGCACCCTGGCCCGGGCCACCACGTGAATCTATCTATTCTGGCCAGAGCCGCTGGTGGGCTGACGCCTCCCCGCTCCCCAGCGCCCCACCGCCTCCACCCAGCAGGTGGCCCCCGCTTCGGTGGGAAATAGACATGTCATCCTCTAAGGGCAGCCTCCCTGGCGGGCTGCGAGACGGGGCTGAGGAGCGCTGCGTGGTTTGGGGCTGTTATATTTTCTCTGCTCTATGATCCGTGTTAGGTTAAAAGGGCCAGAGCCGCTTTTCCTCCCTGCTGCACATAACTCACCCTGGACAGGCTCCCTGGGGGGACCGAAGGTGATGAGGGACAGCTGCTGGGCTCCAGCCCGAGGGGCTCTCCTCCCCACACCCCCTGCCGGTGATGGACATAGGTCATGATCTCATTCCTAAGCATAGCTTCTCTTTTCCTTTTCTACTTCCTCCTTTTTTCTTTTCTTTCTTCCTTTCTCCATTTATTTTTTATGGTATGGGAATCAAACACGGGGCCTTTACGTGGAACTCCATCTCCAGCCTTTTTATTATTTTTTTTCAAATGTTGAGACAGGGTCTCGCTAAACTACCCCTAGACTTGAGCTTACCATCCTCCTGCCTCGGCCTCTTAGAGTTCTGGGGTTACTTACCTGCATCCTGTGGCTGATGGTGGCTGCGTGGAACTGAGGAGAGTCCCGTGGGGATGGGGCCGCAGCAGGCGCTCTGGCTCCAATCCTGCAGCAGTGCTCCTTCTGTTTCCAGGTCAACAGATGGAGATGCAAAACACAGAGAGGCCAGGGATCTAGCTGGAGATCCTTGTGCTGGATTGGGAAGGGGCAGGACTCAGCCTGGGGCTGACTGATGCCCACGTTGCCACGTTTTCCTGGACTCTGTGGGACCCAGGAGGGGCAGTGCTCTGTCCGTGGTGGTGCGGACATCTGCTTTTCAGGAACAAGGCAGCAATACATTGTCGTGTCTCAGCCTTTCCGTGTCTCTCCCACTGACAGGCGGGAGAGACATTGCACTGGATGATTTCCTGGCCCTCCAGAATCTTCTGGAACCTTCTGGAACATTGCACTGTTACCTGAGAAGGTGACATGTTTCCTTCTGTGCCCCTTGGCTAGAGGCTGTGACAAAGGCAAAGGGTATGAGTAACTTTCAACTTCAAAACTTGGTCAGGGCCTGGAGTGGTGGCACATGGCTTTTGTCCCAGCAGTCTGGGAGGCCGAGGCAGGAGAACCGCAAGTTCCAACCCAGCCTGGGCAACTTAGTGAGACTCTGCCTCTAACTACAAAATACAAACCAGGGCATGTAGTCCTTGGTACGGTAGTGCCGGGCTTCCCCTGCAGTCAGCCTGCCTCGCCATCCCGACTGCCCCATGCCTCCTGCTGCAGGGACATCCGGCCTCAGTCTCCACAGTCCTGCTGTCTAAGCAGGTTGGCTGGCTGTGGATCTCTCAAGCCGGCTACCTGGGGCCCTGCTGTGTCCCTCGTTCCTTTGCCTGTGGGGTAGGACACAGCCCGGAGGTGAAGGTGGAGTTGTCTGGTCCCAGCAAAGTCACATTGGGAGAGCAGAGGCCAAAAGCAAAGGGCAGCAGGTGAAGCCCTGAGGTGACCTGGAGACCTCTGATCTCCAGGCCTTGTTTCCATGAGACTGAGCCAGGTCCTGATGCTCCTTGTACCTGAATCAGGGAACACCCTGTTCTCAGGGCTCTCTAGGACCCTGCTGGGTAGTGGTCCCAGGCATACTTCTGTGGGTGCAGCTTTCTTCCTGGGGCCACTGGGCTGCCATCCACAGTTTGATGCACAAGCAGTGTCTTATTGAACTGGGTGCCGTGGGTACTCCAGTGCTATCAAAGCCATCATGATGAGTTTTCAGGCTCAGTTTGGTTACCTTTGTTGACAGGGAACTCACTACTTCCTAAGGCAGCCAAGGGGCACTTGGACTGCTCTCACTTACAGGAAAGGATTTATTTTGGTTCCTGAATAAGTCTCTGTCTCCTTGGTAACAGCTCCTGGGACATTTAAATAACTGTGTCCCTTCTTCCTGTCCCCTGAACAGTGTTTTCTTTTTCCCAGGATAAATATCATTTATTGATTTAACAATCAATTTTCAAGCACCTTTTACCTACTGGGCTCTGAGCAGGGTGCTAGAGAGATGGGAATTAGTAAAAGCAGACACACCCGTTTCCCTGAGGAAGTCACAATCCACTGAGGCATCATTCTCAGACTCCCCCGCCCTCCTCTTAATTATGAGAAGTACCTGAGTCACTATCCCGTCACTGGGACACAATACCCGACACCCACAACTTAAAGGAGCTGTGGTTTATTTTAGCTTGGTTTCTGAGGTCTCAGTCCACCCAGGTAGAAAAAGCAGTGTCAGAAAGACCTGGCAGGCAGGACAGGTGCTCACCAGATGGTGGCCAGGAAGGTGAGAGAGGGAGATGTACCCTTCTGGGTCACACCCCTAGAGACCCATCCGTCCACACAGGCCCCACATCCTCCACCTTTCAAACACATGAGACTTTTGGGGGCACATTTTAGATTTAAACCACAAGAGGGCTGCAGGTCTGGCTTGATCAGGGCAGAAGATACAGCCCCGCTTTTCCTGTCCTACTCCTGTTAATGCCTGTGTGAAGATGGACAAGCCGGGGACCACCCGAGGCTAACACGTGCCTAGAAGCTTTTGTGTCATGCGTGGGCACCAACACCAATGAGATTTTTACTTTGTACCTAGTACAGTCTGTTATTTCCACCCAATCTCGTGGGATCAGAGGCAGCAAAAGCAGCGGGTTTACCTCAGTGGCATTCTTGCGACAGTAATACTGTACCTTTCCTGACAAGATGGTTGTGCATTCGACACAGACTCAGGTGTCTAAACGACCTGCTTATTTGTTTACTTTTCATGGGGGCAAAATGTGTATTGAGAGCTTACTGTGCTGTGGGCTCAGTGTGGGAGCCAGGGTGGGCTATAGGGGTGTAGACAGGAGATGGGTGTCTACCCCTGTGAAGCCGCCAGCCTGGGCTGCCTACGTCACTCTTGTGACCCTGGGAGACAATACCTCACACCCACAACTTAAAGGAGCAGAAGTTTATTTTAATCCTCAGTTTGAGAAATCTCAGTCCATGCAGGGTCACCCATGTGGCAACCTGGAAGACCAGCCAGAAGCTGAGGAGGAAGCCGCACCCCCAGGCCACGCCCCCAGGGTCCCATTCCACCAATCAGGCCTCTCACCTCACAGCACAGGAAGTCGGCAGTGGGTTCGTCTTCCCAACACTCAGGAGTTTTGGGGGACATTTTAGATTTAACTCATGAGGCAGGCTTTTAACGGCTTTCTCCAAAATGTTGAGAGTTACTTTCTTGATGAATGCTGTGAGGGGTGAAAATAAGGCAAGGATGGCTGGGAGCACAGGGGTCCCCATTAGATAAGGGGGCAGAGACTGGGAAAGAGCCAGGCCTGGGAGGCTCCAGGCTAAGGAACGGGCTGGGTGAGTGAAGGCTGAGGTGGGAGGGTGTGTTAGGTTGGGCTGGAAAGGATGGATGGGACAGAGTGCTGTGGCACAGGGTTTGCACTGGAGATCTCATGGCCTTGGTGTCACCAGCTAGAGCAGGTGGGTGTGGGGTGCGGGGCTGGCCCTGAGACTGCAAGGTGACGGGCTAGGAGGTGACGGGCACACCTCTTCTCTTTGCAGGAAAGAATTCAAGCGGGCAAGGTGACACCCCTGCCCTCCAACTCCCTTTCTGGATGTGACGTCCCAGGGCCAAGACCGTGGCACATCCTGGTACTGCCTCTACCCAGCGCGGTGCCCAGCCACAGCTGGCTTTGTTGAACATGCTCTGGCTGTGGCAGTGCCAGGAGCTTGGTGTGTGACCTTGGGCGACTTCCCTTCCTCCCCTGAGTTGCTTGGAACACTCCTCTGTCTGTGTGTAACTGGCTGCTGCGCACAGTAGGGAGGGGAGGGTCTCTGCAAAGCTTGTGGCGTGTCAAATGCGCTTTGCTTCCACTAGCCGAGGCCTGGGCCGCTTCTACCTGCAAGATGCTAGCACCTGCTGCTCCTCCCCACATGGGGTAAAGCTGGGCATCCTTAGCCAGCCAGTTGTTGCGGTAGACAGCTAGTCTCCTGGAAGTGCCAGAATCAAAATCTAGGCTCTCCTTCCCAGTGTGCCGTTGCCGCTAAACACGTCGTGTGTCACACGTGCAGTGCTGTTTGTGTACCCATGACGGGGCTGCGCCCCTGTTCTCATTTCCAGGGGCAGGAAATTGGGGTCTGAGAAGCGAGGTCGACCACGGTGGGGCGGCCTGTCTCTTGTGCTCTTGCATGGCCATCCAGGGGCCTGGCGGCTCCCCAGCTGCGGCCCTGGCAGGCCTTCTGAGGACTGGCAGGTCCCGTGGCAGCCCACAGGCTGTCGCCCATCTCATGTTGTTTCTGTTGTTTTGGTAAACTATTCCGCCGATTTCCCGCGCAGGCCTCCTGGGGCAGAGGAGCAGCAGCAGCGCTGCTTGTGTGTTCAGAGGGCTAAGGAACATGTCTCCTTACTGCACTGTTCTCCCCCTGAGGAAAAAGGAAAGGCCCCACTTTTACAACTTTGTGGGTGTTAAGCGTCATCAAGCAACCCTGTGGGCCCTGTGCGGTGCCAGGTCTGGGCCGGGCCTGCGGCCTGGAAGGACCAGCACACGGGGTCTCTGTCTTCCAGTGGCTGGTGGCCCAGGCTGCCGGCAGAGCCCCTGAGCGGGCAGCTGTGATTAATGGCGCCAGCTGCTCCAGGTGGCAGGCAGAGAGGATGCTACGGTGATGACAGAGGCTGTGCCAGGCCTGGCGAGGAGCCAGGCAACCCGGGCTCTCGGCCAGCTCTGGTGTGGGGATCTTGGGCGAGCACCTCCATTTGGGGCCTTACTGTCCCCATCTGAAAAGTGGGGACGATTAGAGACCCATGCTGGCTACTTAGGGCAGTGGGGAAAGCAGGTCAGAGGAGAAACCGAAGTGCTTTAGAAATTATAAAGGGCCCCGTGATGCGCCTGCTCCGGACCCGGGCAGGAGTCGTGTCTCCTGTCGGCTGCTCACGAAGTCTTCTCTTCTCTCTCTCCTTTCTCACCCTCCGTCTTTTTCTTTCTTCCTCTCTGCAAATGCCTGCCAGAGCGCCCCCCCCCCCCCGTGTGAATGCTGTAGGGACGGAGGTTTGGGGTGGGGGGCAGCACCCCATCTGTCCTGTCGGGAGCGTGAGTAGCTAGGAGCCACATGTCCCCAGAATGGGCACGATGTAGTGCGACACTTCTCTGCCAGCTGGGGCTCCAAGGAGAGCATGGGAAGGCAGGTAGGTGGCAGGGGGTGGGGGGGACCTGAGAGAAGCTCACGGTGCCCTGCTCTCCCAGTGGGAAGGTGACTTCTTCTTGGAGCTGATGCTGGTCGACGTGGGGTCCCATTCATGTCCTCTCTGTGCACATCTGGTGCTCTGGCCTGAGGGACAGGACAGAGGACACATCCCGAGCCTCTGTCTTCCCTGCCCTCCTCCTTCTTTTTATTATCATTATTTTTTTTAAATACTGAGCATCCAGCCCAGGGTCTTCACACCATATTTCCTGTGTAGCCCACTCTCTTTAGTTTTGAACTAGAGACAGGGTCTCATTAAATTGCTTGGACTTTCAGTCTTACCGCCTCAGCCTCCCGGAGCACTGGGATCACAAGCCTGTGCCCAGAGGCCTGGTTCCCTCCTCTCTCCGGTGGCCCAGCCCCAGAGGGCTGGAGTGACAGGGCGTGGCTATGGAGCTGAGCCGGAAGGGTATGAGGAAGGAAGGAGGGAGGGTAGCGGAGGACAGAGACTGCCTGGGCTTCTGGGCCTGGCCCGGCAGAAGCTCCGGGCGGGGCTGGCTGTGCTCTTGGCTTTGCTGCTTGAAGTTCTGAGGCAAGTGATTGTGATATTTTAAAGTCATTTTGAAATAATGCTGTGCGTTAAATATTCTGATGTTATTTGACAAGACTAGGGGCAAGCTGGGTCAGGAAGGCTTGGGGTGTGGGTTGGGGTGCATTTGGGGCAGCCCCCTGGAAGCTCTGGTGAGGGCAGACTGGACACTCCCAGGTCATCGGTAGGACATCAGGCGGCTAGGACTCTGGGAGCTTGTCACGTGTCACCCTGCCCCCTCTGCAATGTTGAGGCTGAGTGTGACCACCCACATGGTGAGCTGGCCATGAGCTGCGGCACACAGGGCCTCTCTCCTTGCAGGGCAGGGGTAGACCAGAGTCTTTTTCAGAGAGGAAGCCCAGGCTCCCGGGAAGGCAGGACACCCCTCTCCCCAGCTTGGGGCCCCCACACCCACCCTGCACCATGGAGATGATAGGATCATCGTGAGAGCTAAATCATGAAAGTTCAGACTCACAGAGATTGTGAGGGAATCTAGGGGTCCCCACAGGGCAGGGTGCTGGGGGTGGAGTGCTGCCAGCCACCTCCCCAGCAGCCTCACCCAGCCACTTATTGTTATTAAAGTCCTAAATCAGGGATGCTAAGGACTTCCGAATTTAGCTACTCAGAGGAGTGAGATTTAAGACCAGTGGGACTTCGGGCTGCTCACAGCTGGGGACATGGCAGTGACGGAGCTCATAAACGCAAAGACCGACGTAAGGCTCCACGGCGGGCACGGATTGTCCCAGCCACACTCCACTCAGAAGCAGCGGCTCCCGTCACACTCAGATCCTCCTAGGAAGAAGTTTCCAGAAGGCTTGTTGGGTGGAAACACCAGCTGGGTGGGGAGCGGCAGAGTCAGCCCCAGGATGTGCACTTCCCAACGAGGCAGATTCCAGCCCAGCGAAGCATGGAGCTTTCTGGAAATCAGAACCACTGGGATGGGGGGATATGCTGATTTATCGATGCATGAGTTTGCCATATGTGTGTTAAACTTTGTGCCAGCGGGGTGCTGGCTTTAAGAATACAACTGTGTGTGGGGAAAACAGTTCCCTCGTCTCAGAAGCTCCTGGAGTGGTGCTCAGGACAGTCCGAGAGCCGACAGTGGCCTGTGCCGGATGGCGTGGGGAAGGTACGCGGGAGTGCTTGTTAGGAGCTGCAGGTGGCTGGGGACAGATTGCTAAAGCAGGAAGCATTTGGAGCAAAACCTGAGAGATGAGTCAGCCGGGCCAAGAGGAGGCAGTAAGGGAGATCAGCATGTGCAAAGGCTTGGGGGTCGTGTCACCCAACGTCGTCTAAGGAGGCTCCTCTGAGGACTTGGGAGCTCAACTCAGCCTAGACAGGTTCTTAACCTACTGTCACAAAAAAGCATTTCAGGCTGTGTGAGTGAGAGGTTCAGGCCGATTTATTAGGCAAAGTTAGAGAATAGGGAGGGGTGTTAGCCTGAGGGACTGAAGGGGATACACTGTAAGGGAAGGGACCAGCTGACCTTTCCACAAGAGGGACCAACTTCTAAGGAGTCACTGGGGGTGGACTAGGGTGTACTCGACCATTATCTCTCAGTGCTAGGTTTGCAAAGTGGCTGTGGGGAAGTCCTTGTCACCCAAGGGACAGTCCAGTCTCTGCAAGTGGATTGCTCCTGCTCAGGTGGTCTCAGTTTCATGGAGCTCTGTTGGAGTCAGGTGCCCTGGGTTTAGGACAGTGACTGGGCGCTGACTGGTAGTCAGATGACCCTATGAACCGCTTACCTTGGTGGCCTCAGTCTGGCGGGGGATAAGACGGGTCATGTAAAGTTAGGACAAATCAGTCTTGTATCATGACCACCATAGGCAGATAGTCCAAGTTCACCTGGAACACAGAGCGGAGGGGAGCGCGATGCTCAGCCTCAGGTAAGGAGAAAGGCAGACACGAAGTGACGACAGATGCCTGGCCTGGGCCTGTAGCTTCCCATCGGGCACCTGGGGTCCAAGGAAGTCTCACTTTTCAGCAAAAGCAGCTTTTAAGACCCTGGCTGCCGCAGAGGAACAGGCAGATCAGGATTTGGATGTGTAGCACGTTAGTTGTTGTGGAGTTGATGTCCCTGTGTGACAATCCCAACTCTTTTCTTTTCGCATCTGGTTGATTCTTGCAGTTGCTATGGCGAGGCCACCCTGGCCTCGGTGACCGCCTGCGTCTTGAGATTGGTCAGACAGTTTGGGAAAGGGATGGGTCGGGAAGAACTCATTTCACACATTCTGGCAGGCCTGTCGTCTCGGCACTCTGGGAGGCCGAGGCTGGAGGATCGCAAGTTCAAGCCCAGCCTGAGCAACTTAGGGACTTAGTGAGATCCTATCTCAAAATAAAAAATTTGGAAATGGGCTGGGAATGTAGCTTAGGGTGAAGGCTCTGGGCTTCCACATTTCCCCAATAGTGTTCCAAAAAAAAAAAAAAAAATTTTACACTTGTCCCTTGTCCCATGGAGGTGTCTCACTGGCTCAGTTGGAGAGAGTTATATGTGCCTGGGGACATTTTGCCATTGCACAGGGAGGAAATGGAGTGAGTGCTGGCAGCTGGGGTAGCCCAGTGGGGGTCTGGCCCTGACTGCTGGAGTGATAAAGGGGGACCGCGTCCTCTGGAGTCCCCAAGTCCAGCAAGTCCACCACCTGCTACTTTCTTCAAGCCCACAGGTGGTGGGAAGAGCTGCGTTCTAGGGCTCTTGCGGGGCGCCTCTGCCCAGAGTTTGGCCCTGGCTTTAGGTAGGGCTGTTCTGCAGCGTTTCAGATGGAGAGCACGGATCATTTTAAGTGGCTCAGGCCATGCAGCACGTTATACAGAGTCCCCAGGATTCTGACCCGTGTCCGTCCAACCAGAAGTCCCTGTGCTGACCCTCTTCTGTCTGCTCATGGCCTCTCACGTGAGAAAGAGGCAGGCTGTGGGCATCTGTCTGTCTGTCCATCCTCCCAGCTCCCCCTCCCTGAGGTCTCTGTCTCATGGGCTGTGGGACGAGGCCGGCCACTTGGGGAAAGGCGAGGCGCAGCAGAAGCAGCAGACGGGTGTTTAAACCAGAGCGTTAAAAAACTGCTTGACAAGCGCTATGGTTTGCTTTCCTTGTCAGTGGTAAGGATCAATTTCCCCCAGAAAAAAAAATCAATCAGTTGAAATGTGTCTTTCTGGGAGGAAAAGTCTGGCATCTGCCACGTGGGGAAAAAAGGCCCAGAGAACAGGTTTTCTTGGGCCGCCGTGCGCTGGGGCCTGCTGACTCAGGCTGTATGTTCCGTCGTCATTAACAAGTTGTTGCTTCTCCAAGGTTATCAGAGAGGGGCTGAGCTGCTCAGCCGGGAAAGCCCTCTGCAAAGCGGGCAGAGCTGGGAACCAGGACAGGCCCGGTGCCGCCAGCCAGCTGGACTGGAGAACAGAGTGGCCGCCACCCCGGGGCTGTAGTAGCCTGTTAGGTGGAAGGGTTGCTATAGGTAGGACCCAAGAGGAATGTTGAGACAAGTGTCCACCTCCATCAGGAAAGAATTATAATTATTTTATTATTATCATTTGTGGTACTGGAGATTGAGTTCAGCCCATTTGCTTTTATTATTTGTTTTTATTTTGAAAAAAAAGTATTGTTAAATTATTAAGTTCCCCAGGGTGGGCTTAAACTTGGGATCCCCCTGCCTCAGCTTCCCAGAGTACTGGGATTATAGACCTGTACCATCAGGCCTACTTTGATGAGTTGTTTTAAAAC
This sequence comes from Ctenodactylus gundi, assembly GCA_004027205.1. Taxonomy (NCBI): domain Eukaryota; kingdom Metazoa; phylum Chordata; class Mammalia; order Rodentia; family Ctenodactylidae; genus Ctenodactylus; species Ctenodactylus gundi. Next base: position 150,013 of record PVKB01001413.1, read on the forward strand.
TCACCTCAGGGATTCTTGAGTTCCTCCCACACACGTACACATACGTAACCCTGTCACACTGGGTGTGACACAATCACCCATTCTAGGCATTTCATCTCGTAATTGGCACTTGGGCCACCTGAATGCAGGCCATTTCTTTCCAAGCTGCAGCCAGTGACACAGTGACTCGGGGCTCCTGGTCAGAAAGACGGATGTTTTTGGGGAAGAGGTTGAGGGGCAGCTCCGGAAGCCACTAGCTGTGGAATTCTGGGAGCTGCTGCCCTGCACCTGGTCCCTTGGCCTTCTTTTGCTGTCACTGGGAATCAGTGGCCGGCCCGGCATGGCGTGTGGCAGTTGTCTTTATTTATCTTGACCTTTTCATGTGAGTAATTTTTATAGTTCCATTAACTAGTGAGACCATTTGCAAACCGCCAGGCAAAATATATTACCATGGACACCCCAGGGACTTGTGGGTTGTTTGGGTGGAATGCTAATAGGCTGGAGCAGCGAGTCAGAAGGCCCCCGCCCCCCGTGCCAGGGAAGGGCCTGTGCCCCCTCACAGCTCTGCAGAGGGGACCCCCAGTCGGATGCATACCTTGGCTCCATGCCGTACTCCCCACCCTGGCTCCAGGCTGCCCAGGCAGCTGCCCTGCCTCGGGACTGGCACCACAGCTCCACTTGAACCTTGGTGCACAGTTGTCCCATGCCGGGCTGCACACATATGGCTGAACTTCTCACACGTGTCCGGAATCAGCCAGAAACCTAGCGGTGGCCTTCTATCTCTTACACTGGGTAGAAGGTTTCAGATCATGTCCTCTAAGCCCATCTTTCAGATGGAGAAGTTAAGGCCCAGAGGAGGCGGGAACCATAGTCTCAGGGCAGGTCAGTAGCAGATGCCCGGTGCTGAGCAGGAGATCTCATACGGTGTGGAATCTAGGGAGAAGCAGATGGCATATCGAGGTGGGTCATAGCGGAGAGGTTAATATTAATGATAAAATGATTGTAAAGGCATGGGAGGGATTAGTGGAAATCGATCTGAAATAGGGCAGTGTTAGGGCAAGAAAACAGAAGCCACTGCCTTCCCCAGGCTGGGGGTGGGGACCGAGGAAGGCAGAGGAGCCCCCTGGGAGCTTCAGCCAGAGGGGGCGAGGTCCAGCCCACCCATCTCCTGCCCCCTTCAGCCCGCCTGACCCTCTGCCCTTCTTCCCATTCCTGCTGGTACCTCCCACTGGCCAAACCACCCAGAAGAAGCCAGAGGACCGGAAGCCCCTTCGTGGCATCATGGAGTTCAGCTCCTAGCCTGGACTAGCGGGTTTGGGGGCACAGTTGAGAGATCTAACACGGCCATCCTCATCCTCAGGGTGAGCACCAGCTCTCAATCTGTTTTTTATGGAAGGGCCAGGCTGCTGGGCTGCCTGTGGGGGGCATGATTTAGCCATTAGGAACACAAAGATCTCTGAGCCCTGTGCAGACCTGTCATCCCAGCACGCTAGGAGGCTGACGTGGGGACTGCAAATTCAACTCAGTAACTTAGCAAGACCCTGTCCCCGAATCAGAATGATGATGATGATGGTGATGGTGACGGAGATGGAGATGCCATTCCGGGGAGGCCTTGGGGTCAATCTAAAATTCCTACCAGGGAAGGAGGGACAGTGAGGAAGAAATGGCAGAGTTGTCTGGCCCTCCCACAGGGCCTCCTGACTCCGGGATCTGCACAGGTCATCTGGACGTTTCTGTGGCAGTTTCCTACCCGCCCTTGGTGTCTCAGCACTGACCTTCAAGGCTGCAGGGGGCCATGGGCCCTCAGCATCTGGCCTTCACGGCCTCCCACGCGGGCTCTTCTCCTTTTCTGTAGTCACGACAGTTCCAGTGTCCACCTCAGCGCGGCCATCGATTGCTGTGTGAGTGCTCATTGGATCATCTATATTCCTGTCCCCAGCCCCCCGGGGGACAGAGGACAGAAATAGAATGCTGAGTCAGCGTGGTGGCTGCTGCAAGGCTCTGCGCCTGGCTGGTTGCCCCTGGTTCTTTGGGTGGACGTGAAGCGCCGTTTAAGGAGAAGGATGGCATCTTTTGGAGTCTCCTACACACTTTGCCTGGCCTTGACTTCCCATCTGGTCATACTGGGGAGTGAGCACCTGGCAGAGGAATAGAAAGGAAGAAACCTTCAGTGTCCCTCCCCTCCACCCTCATCCAGGAACCCTCCCTCCCCAGCAGAGTCCCTCCCAGGTCAAGGGCCTAGGAGTAAGGGCTTCAGGCTTTGCTGCCCTTCAGTCTTGGAGAGGAGCTGCCCACTGTGTCCTTGGAATGCAGAAGCAACTGTGGATGATATGGAAATGATGGGTGTGGCCAGGTTCCAATAAAACTTTATTGACAAAAGCAGGCAGCCCGCCAGCTTTGGCCTGAGAGTCAGAGTAGTGGTAGTTTGCCAATTCTGCCTGTGGAATTGGAGGTCTTCTGTCCTCTTCTTGCACATCTTGGGGACAGGGTGCTGCCTCGCTGGAGAAATAGCCCTTTCAGCTGCCAAGCCCATTCAGAACCTGAATTCACATTTGGTTCAAAGATTCCTAACCCAGTGGTGTTTGCAGAAGCCTAGAAGAAAGATAGGAAGTCCCCAGGTTGTGGGGAGGAAAGCTGCCCTTGGCCGCAGAAGGGGTAAGGGCACTGGGGCAACAGAGAGCCTAGAGCTTTGGAGGCAGCAATCAGGGCGGGTTCCAGGGTGGATGGGAAACATGCAGCTTGAGACTTAGTCTGGTGGTGGAGTCTCGTGTGGATGCAGCTGGAAGGGTGGATAGGAGGGTGGGGGCAATGGTACCCTTGAGACAGGTGCACCCATGCAGGCGCTCCTCCCTGCCCACACCTGGCCTTGTGCAGCCCATACTGCCACCCTCAGCTCCCCTGTTACCCTGGTCCGCATACAGCAACAGCCAGTACCAAGGACAGATCCAGGGACCTGGTCTTCTGTGTGCTTAGCAGAGCTGAGGGCAGATCAGCCTGCCCCCTCACATGTGCCAGGGGGAGCTCTCCTGGGACCCACAGCCATTGAGTGCCTACTGTGTGCCAGGCATGAGGGTTTGTAAAAGCCGAGGAGGGAGCAGCCTGTGTCCCTAGTGGACGGAATCACATAGAGGGACAGGTACTGGCTGAAAAGCCCCTCAAGGCATTCTGGGATTTGACAGAGGCCAAGGTACATGTATAGAAAAGTGCCACAGCCTTACACACAGTAGGTACTCAGAAGACAGTTGTGCATAGGAAGCAGCAGTAAGTGCTCATAACTGCTACTGATTCAGACACGAGTGCAGACCACATAGTATGTAGAGGGAAGCGTGTGTGTGTGAGATGACTATAGTAGCTCTGGCACACGGACCTGCCAGCAGGCTTGCAGGGGGCATCCTGCACTTAGTATATTCCAGGCACTGGTCTAAGTACTTTGCATGTATCCTTTTGTTTAATTTTTACAGCAACCCAAGAGGTAGGTGCTATGATTGTCCCCATTTTACAGATGAAAACACTAAGCCATGTAAGGGTTTGTTTTTGTTTTTGTTTTTTTTGAGACAGGGTCTTGCTCTGTAGCTCAGAGCTGGTCCTGAGCTCACTATGGAGCCCAGGCTGTCCTCAAACTATGGCAGTCCTCCTGCCTCAGTCTCCTGAGTGCTGGGATTACAGGCGTGTGCCACCATGCCCAGCTTATGTGATGCGGAGGAATTGAACTCGCGTACTTAGTGCTTGACTTAGCGCCTGCAGCAAGCGCTTTAACTGCTGAGCCATTCCTCTAGCTCCCCTGTAATGTTCTATAATTTGCTTGTGGTCTGTAGTAGGAATTATAATGGGCAGATCTGGAATTTGAGCTTAGGTCATTACAGTGTCATCCCCCACCCTGGCCTCTCCCACCATGAGTAGATACAGGACTGCCCCCTCCACCCCAGCAGTACTGTCCCCAAACAGGGACCTGGCAGCTGGCCTCTCAGACCACCTATCCATCGTGAGTGGAGGTGAAGGTGACAGCATGTATGGGGCTCTCCTGGAAGGTTAAGGGTCACAAGGACCCTGCCCTAAGGACTAAGGAGACTCTGCTAACTTGCCACCCCCAGCTGCTACTCTGGGGCTGTGTTAGCTCACTAATTTCCTTATAGTTCATAAGGCCCCTCCTGTCACTGTGCCCCACTGAACTGGTGGGACCGACCATGCCATGGGGTGGCCTAAGCCAATGAGTAGCCCTGCTGCCTCCAGGGCCTCACCTCTACCCTGCCCTGGGGATTGAATACAAGGGCTTGTACTGAACTACATTGCACGACTTTTTTTTATTTTTAATTTGAGACAGAATCACAGAGTTGTTAAGTTACCCAGGCTGGCTTCAGACTTGCAATCCTCCTTCCTTGGCCTCCTGAGGCTGGGTTGACAGGCCTGTGCTCCCAAATCTGCTCAACCTGGGCTCTTGTCAACTGGCACCCTTCTTCTAAAGGAAAATGTTCCTAGCACGTCAGGAGGTTAGAAGCTGAACAGGGGCCATGGAGATGGGAGCTGTCCTCAGTCACACAGCTGATCGTTTCTGTCCTTATCACGGTCCCTACCCACAACAGCAGCTGGACACACAGCCCCGGGTAGAGCCACCTGACAGGTGTTCTATGGCCAGGGAGGCAGAACCCTCACCCACCCCTCCCCAGGGTCATCCACATGGCATGGGGTCAGAAGGAACTTCCTGCCTCAGGTGACAGGGCTGCCTCAGGTCCAGGGAATGTTCTTGGGTCCTCACCTCTGTTGCCTGCAGGTGACTGTCCCCGCAGCACCCCGCCCCAAGTGTGCAAGCACACAATGGCCAAGTGCCAGAGATGGCAGTGAGCCGCCACTGTTTCTATCAACACTGTCTAAACATCACCCATGAAATACGAATAGATTAGAGTTTTAACAAGCAAACACTGCAGGCCCGACACCAGGATGATGAGGAGAGGGGACAGTGAAGCCGGGAGGGACCACAGGGACCTTGGAGGCCAGCCCAGGCTTGCAGGGGCCATCCTGCAGTGTGCAGTCACCGAGGGGCCAATGTCCTGGATACAGGGCAGAGCTGGGGGTCTGTGTCTGAAGGCTGGTGGGAGATGCATGACAGATTGGCTCCGGTCCCTAGGACTTTAGGGGGACCAAGAGGCAGGGCAGTGTTGCATGGCACTTGCTCAGAGCATCTGAAGTTGGGGGAGGGAACAGGAGGTGGCCTGTGGCCCAGGTGTCTAGGGTCAGAGAGGGGAGGGTGGGCAGAACTCATGGCCACCTCAACATACTTCTGTCCTTGTCGCTCCAGCTGCCTCAGTTCGCTCCTTGCCCCACCTTGCAGGACTCCCTTGTTGAAGCAGGCCCTCCAGCCTCCGTTGCTGGCCCGTGCTGTCCTTCCTAGGGTCCATCTGTGAGACCCCCGTGTTGATCCCTCAGGAGTGGTGACCCCACAGGGTGGTGACATCTAGCGCAAACATGAAGGCCCAGTGACCTTGGCTCACTCACCTGCTCTGTCTTCAGAGGTCCCTGTCCCCAGGTGCCTCTTCCCCGTACTCCTTTCTTTCCTGGCCCAGAAGAGGCTGTCCTTGAGCCCACAGATACTTAAGCCTCAGTTTCCCTGTGTGTGAAATGCTGGGGCCACAGCAGTTTTCTCTGTGGTCTCTTCCAGCCCTGCCACGTGGCAGGGTCATGACTCCGTCATGGCAGAGACCCCAGGGATCAAGGTCTCATTTTCTGCCATTGAAGGTCACTGGAGGTGATGCAAAGCTGATCTGATAAGCTGCTATGTACACAGGACCCTACGGAGCTTGGAGGGATTGGGGACGGGGGAGAGGGGGCAACTGAGACCAAGACTGGAAGCCAGTGTCCATCTATGGGGACTTGGGAGAGGGCACCTGGGGTCCAGTGTGTGCTGGGGGCATTGACCTGCTTGGAGCGTCCTGTGGAAAAAGAGCAGCCGGAACAGCAGTAGTGACCAGCTGGGGTCCTGCTGGTGCCAGGTGAGCTCTTGCTGTGGCTCAGTGGGGCTGCCCCCCAGGGTCAGGATTCAGCCTGTCCCTGCGAGAGCTGTGGTAGCCAGGGCCACCTGAAGTAGATCTCCCTTTCTTCAAAGGCCCCAAAACACACCAGGTACCGGAGCAGGGCAGGGACTGAGGAACTGAGCTGAGGTCACATCTGTAAGTCAGCACCTGTGTTCAGAAGGGACAAGAGAACCTCAGGCCACCACCCTCCTTGCAGGCCATCAGTCCCCATAGTGCGTTCTGAGGGATCAGAGGCAGCCCTCAAAACCTACCACAGGGGCCACCTGCTCCCCTATCCTAGGCTGGGTTGCCTTAAAGTTCTCTAGGTGTTTTCAGACAAAACCCGTGTGTGGATCCCACCTATGACATGAATGGTGCTAGCCAGCCTGGTGGCATTCTGAGAGGCTGAGGCAGGACGATCCCAAGTTGAGTCCAGCCTGGGTAACTTAGTGACTTATAGTTCATTGTAAAGGACCTGCATTTCTTACCCTGCTCCTCAAAACCAAACCAAACCACCACCACCACCAAGACCCTCCAAAAGATTGCGTTGATGGCTTGAGCTTTCGACATGGGTGAGGGCAGCAGTGGGGGGTCATGTGGTCCTCCACTGCTGGACACGATGGTGGGCAGGTCTCTCAGGGCAGGGGTGACTTTGTGAGGACGCGGGTTCCATCAAGGGAGGAGCAGTGTAATTTCCCAGCTCACGCTGCTGTCAATAAAGTTGCCTGATCGGGGGTGGTGTGGGAGACAGGAACCCCGCTCTGTGTGCAGCCTCCCGGCTCTGGGGGCTGAAGCAGTTGACTTCGTGATAAGAAATTGCCAGGCACTTTCTAATTACAATTATCATCATTGCGGGTGTCTCTCTTAATTACTTTCTTATAATTAGCTGTTGCTTTTTCCTCAGCATTTGTGTACGTTGCAGATCTGCTGACATTTGAGGGCTCCTGATAGGGACAGTTGGGGAGGGGGCGGAGAGGCGGGGCGGGGGGCCTGCTCTTCTCTGGTACCTGGTATGTTTGGGGCCTTTGAAAAAAGAAGTTGGGATAAGCAAAGGATGGAGTGTAAGACACCTGTGACTTCCAGAGCAGATGGGGCAGGAGGACAGGATTAGGGGCTGGCTTGCCCAGGGTCTCCAAAGGTGAAACACTGGAGTAAATGTTACTGTGTGCGTGTGTGTGCTGTGGGACTGGGGACCGAACCTAGGGTCTTCGCGCTGAACTACATCCCCAGCCCTTTTATAATTTTATTTTGAGACAAGGTTTTTCTGTGTCATTCAGGCTAGGCAGAAACCTGCAATCCTCCTGCCTCAGCCTTCCAGAGTGCTGGGATGGGAGGCATGCACTACCACACGTGGCTGGGAACAGTCCCTACAAGCCACCAAGGCTGCCATTTCTTGGGTGTAGGATTCATTTTAGGAGGTGAGATTGGGACAGAACGTATTTTTGTCAAGTCTGTTTTTGAGTTCATTAAAGGTCTCAGGTGTAGCTGGTTCCCACCCTCACCCCAGCCGTGTTGTGCCCGAGTGTCCCTGGTGCCAGGGAGATGCAGCACAGTAGGTCCTGTTCCTGTCCAGGTGACTGGTTTCACTTTATCCATTCTCTCTCTCCTGTCCCCTGCAGCCCTGTGTACAGAGGAGTGCGTGCATGGCCGCTGTGTGTCCCCAGACACCTGCCACTGCGAGCCCGGCTGGGGAGGCCCTGACTGCTCTAGCGGTGAGTCTGGGGTCTTGGGAGGCTGGGACCCATTGGCTCTGACTTGGGAGGGGCTGTGGCATGTGTTTGATGACTATTGTGTTGGGCTGGCGCGACATAGGAGGGGCTGGCTGAGCCAGGGCATCTGGGAGGGGTGACCAGTAGTTACTGTGTGATGGTCCCCACAAGAGGCTGGCTCTGGAGGAGGGAGGGCATGAATTATGATTCCAGGGGTCAGTGGGGTCATGTGTGTTATAAATAGAGGGAACTGTGAGTCCTATACAACATTGGTGCTTGAAGGAACACCTCTAGATATGGCCTTTGAGGGTGGCAATGAACCTGCCACGTCACCCAAGAGTACATATCCATGAGGTCATCATGGACTCGGCCTGGCCCTTGGCTCTACCAGTCCAAAACCCCAGAGGTGGAGTTGCCCGCAGAGGCACCAGGAATTGACTCATAAAACTGGTGGGCACGGTGATCTCTGTATCCCCACAGACAGGGGACTGAGACCATCCTGGGCACGGGTCACTGTGTTGCTCTACCCCCGTGAATGGACACCTTACCTTCTCCAGGGCCACTCTCCTGTAAGCACCCAGTCAGGTCGATGCTCCTGTGGCTGACGAGTAACCACAGTGGCTGGTCACCAAGGGGGTGGTCCAACAGCTGCCAAGGGCCCAGTTGAAGACACATCCTCCCCTCTGGCTCCCCTTCCCCAGTTATTTGCAGGGGACCCCCTTTCTGGTGACATACTTCAGCCCAGCAGTGGACGGTTCATGGCATGGTCTCGATTTTCCAAGCAGCCTTGGCTGGTATCAGGCCCGTGTTTTTTTCCTGCTTCAGGCTAGAGTAGAGGGTCTGACTTGAGTAGATAATGTGGCCAAGCTGGCCCTTTAGGGCAGTGGTTCTAAACCTCCATGACACCAGGGGCTGGTTTAGTGGAGGACCATTCTCCTGCGGACAGAGGTGAGGAGGGTACTTGTTATGTAGGAGGTGATTGGAGCTTTGAAACGGTGGCAGCAACAGGAGGGAGCAGAGAGTGAAGCTCCACCTCCTGTCAATCAACAACGGCATTGGAACCTAGTAGGAGTGCCCTGACTGGAGGCAGAGCTTCGCTGCCTGCTTGCCTCTGGGTGTCTACTCCACTGTCCCAGTGGTCTACTCCTTCCAAGGCCACTCTCCAGTACTGGTTCCCTGCCTGGGGGTCAGTGACTCTGCCTCAGTGTCTAGGCCGCATTGTTTGCCATCCTGGGAAGCCACCTGCATGTCCCCAACCCAGTGCTGATGGTAGGGGTCATGCAGACCCAGAGAGGACAGTGCTGGTTGGGTCCTGTGGCCTAGTTTGGTGCTCTTACTCTCCCCACTGGGCAGAAGAGCTTAGTTCTTGTCCTTTTCCCCAAAGCCCGCCCACCCCACCCCCCCAGCTTCCCAACATTCCCAGCATGTAGGAAGCTCCAGGCAAAGTGAGGCCCCGGCCATGTGGCTTATGTTGAGCCTTAGTGGTTGTTCTGGCTCAGGAAGTCCTGGATCCATAGGGGGAGAGCTTTCCTAATGTGTTAGGAACCCCCACCAGCCCTGGTGGTCTCCTCCTTCTGTTAGCTCCTCTGCTTCATGGTGGGCTGTGGTGAGAGCTGTGGCCGGATGAGGAAAAGTGAGCACTCAGGGAAAATCTTTGGTGTGCCTTTCTGTGGACTCAACAGGAAGCACAGTGGGTGAGACATCTAAGATTCCTCCGTGTTTGTGTTTTTCTATGTAACTTTGATTCCATGAGTCTTTGATGGAGACGTACGAAATTGGATTGGGTGGGTCCTCCTGGGACAGGTCTGCCACCCGAATCTAATGCCCAGGGCAGCCTATTGTAGATGGCATGCAGCTGGGGCCCTGGCTGCATGTGACTCACTCTTCAATGCAAAGCTTTATTAGTCATCTTACTGTAACTGGGACAAAATAACCTGACACAGCTCCAAGGACCAGAGATTTATCTGGCTCAATGTTTCTGTGGGTTCAGTCCATGGTGGAGGAGTGTGGCAGAGGAAGGCTGATCACCCCCTGGCTGCCATGTAGCAGAGAGAGAAGAGAGGACCAGGGCAAGAGTCCACCCTCAGGTCACACCCCAGTGACATGTCTCATCTATGCAGGCTCTACTTCTAAACATATGAGACTTCTGGGGGACAGCTTGGATCTCAGTCATCATGTGGTTGTGGTGCTTAGGTTAGTGCTGGGCAGGGGGTGGCGCCGGAGGACCTTTCACACAGTGTCTTGTCAAGGTCTGCTGTCTAGTGAGTTATGGGAAAATGGTGGCACTTGGGGACCAGGATGTGGCAGTTCAGAACAAGTCTTTGTCCTAGAGCGAGTTCACCAAACACTTGGGAAACAGCCCTATGTTTGAGTTCACCCCTCCCTGCAATGCTGTCATCAGGCATGATGCTGAGCAGCCCATAACTCTTTCCTCTCCATCCACCGGCTCCCGGGGCTACCCATGGGCACATACTGCTGAACCCACTAGAAGTTCTGAAAGATGCTTCCATCCCTGTTTCAAGGGACAGCAGCTTTGGATCAAGAAAATCTATAGATTCTCACTTTCTATCATCCAGAGCATTGAATGTTTAGATGCCCTGCTAAGAGCTTTCGAATCTTGACTTAATTCCTTTCAGTAAAAGGAACTCACCACCTCCTGTAGTAGAATGCTCTGATGGATGGAAATTTTTCTCCTCTGGCCAGTGGAAACCTAGCTGGAGCTTCTGGTTGGTTCTTGCTCATGAGAAAGACGGGCTAGGGTGATAGAGAGTCTGGAATGTCTCCCTGGGAGCTCATGGACAGGGCCACAGGCCACGTGATAGTCAACTCAGAGCAATGACGACAGGCACTGAGGCCACATAGAAGAAGCCAGGGCCACCTCCATGTGCGGCCCCTTCCCTCCCACGTCTCAAGCCATCATCTGGGCTGCTATCCCCTCCCATAGCCTGGGACCTTAATTCTCCTTAAGTTATCTTTTCTCCTTTGAGCCGCACAAGTGAAAACGGAGATTTCTACCTTTTCTTGAATTTTCCCCTTCAGTAGACCCTGTATTTCTGGGCTCCTCGCATGGCCTCAGCAACCCTACAGTGAGACTTGCCATTGGGCCCTTTTCACAAAGGGTAAAGCAGAAGCCCAGAATTGTTAAAGAGCTTACAATGGACGCAGGCGGTAAATAGTGACACTGCGCTCTCCCTGAGCAAAATCCTGGGTTCTAAACGTGAACTGCTAATTTTCCTCTCCTTGGTTCTGGATGCTCAGCCTCTATTAATACAGCCTAGGATTGAACTAGATCTCTGATGTGAACTCACGGTTGCTCACAGGAGAAGGTGGGCCTGAAAGATGTAGCCTTGAGGTAACTGAAGGTAGAAGCATTAGCTTCAGGACGTAAGTGCTGGCAGTCAGAGCCCATGTGCTGTTCAATCGTCCTGTTGGTCACCTGGCTAATTGTGTGTTCCTCAGAGGGTTCATGGATGGGTGTCTCAGGGGTGCAGCGTGGTCCCCAGCAGTCTCTGAATGGGACCTGTATGCGTGACACTTGCAGAAGCTTGGGGTTCTGTTCAGTTAGAAATGTCATCCTTACTTGTCTTACTCTCTTTTTCTCCCTCTCTCCTTCTCTCGCTCCCTCTCTCTCTCCCTTTCTCTCAAATTACACCTGCTCATATTAAAAAGTGACGCCAAGCTAGGCTACCTGGTGGCATATGCCTGCAATCCCAGCACTTTGGGAAGCTGAAGCAGGAGGATCACAAGTTCAAGCCCAGCCTGTGTAACTTAACAACTTGTGGCGAGATCTTGTCTTGAAATTTAAAAAAAAAATGGTCTAACTGTACCAAAAGTGTAAGCAAAACAAGTGAGACTCGCCCACCCAAAGGTGACCCCTGGGGCATCCGGGCACAAGCGGCCTGTCCCCCCCATCCCTTCCTGGTACCTCTGCATAGTAGGCAGCTGGATCCAGAGTGCATGTAGGTGCTTGTCTGTTACTTGACTTTCCAATCCGACTTTAAGTTGCACACTGGCTTCCTTGGCAATGTCTTTTTACATTTCTAATGGCCTGTGGCATCTCCACATCCAGATTACCAAGCGTCTTTTGCCAACCCCCAGCGGCTGAGCATGGAGATTGCTGCTGGTTCTTTGTAATGCGAGACCCACCACCGCACATCCAGGACCTTTGGGGCCTGCTGCCTCAGAACTTAGACTTTTTCCTGGGTCAGAAAGTCCGTGGTGACTGTATCATATGTGACCTGTGCCCCTCCAGGGGCTGGGCCATGTGCCGTGGGAAGACAGTCATATTTCTGTTGTGACATATGGCTTATCACATCTGGTGAAACCGAGATAATGTATAACCTTAAATCTGTGCCCCGTAGATTTACCTCTGCATAAATTTTGGCACTGAACTTCAAAAACAAATTTTTTTTTGGTTTGACTTTTTCGGGAGTTTGGGCTGTGGCTGTGTGGCTGAGGACTTGGCCTTGGCTGGAAGAGTTGCTGGGATTCTTGTTGAGCACAGGCCTTGGCCACCTTGTCCCGATCTGTTCTTTGGATAAATTCCTGGAAGTGGCAGGGAGCGTTATAAACCATCATCCTGTCACTTGCCCTTGCCCTGCACCTTTGTGGCCACCAGGGATTTATGACTCCAACAGCCAGGAAGGGGACAGATTTAGTACCCAGGTGGAGGCGGGACTTTCCATCCGTTTACAGACTTACAACCTCATCAGCTAATTTCCTGAAGGCCTGGGCTCATTTTGTTCTGCTCCGTAAAGGGAGCGGCAGACCGGCGAGTGGTGTGGCGCGTCCTGAGAGGACAGAAAATGGAGCGTCCCGTGCTTGGTCCCAAACCTTCGTCCCTACCATAATAGGATCGCAAGGATGAAATGTCCATTTCTGTGAATAAAGACGGCCGAGTGACTCTTATTAAATTGCACTAATCTCACAAGTGGAGATAAAAAGAGGAAAAGTTTCCCTATATTGAATATCTAGCTTTCGCAAGTAATTAGGAATATTAAAGCCCTGACAATGATGGAGATAGAAACATTATTCATAACTTTTATTTCCGTACCGGGCAAGGATCCAGTGTGTTTCATTTTATGAGGTTTGAGCTGTAAGGAGGACGTGAGCCAATTCGTAAATTAAATATGCCCTGTTAACTTTTATAAATGATACCCAAGAATTAACTGGGAATTTTAAGCTTTCATTGTGTTATTTAATTATTGTATTTCCTGGGTCCTGCTTCTCAGCTCCCAGGGTGCTTTGCGGTCCAGGTTCTGGACAACAGATGCGGGGCGCGGTTTCATCTGGGCCTCGGGACTCCCCAGAAGGGCTGAGGGAACCGAGAATCCTGCCCTGTCATCCAGTGCTTATAAGTGTCCTAGTGTCCCGTTGAAGAGACACCACCCTCCCTGATCCCAGAGGCCAAGCACAGGGCCGAGTACAGGGGGCTGAGAGATGTGGGCAGCAGGGACCCCGCTGGGCCACCACCCCAGTAGCTGCTGCCAGGCGCTGGGCTGAGAAAGGTGAGGGGGATCCCTGGCTCGCTCGCTGTCCTCGGAGCTATCTTTAGGTGGTGAGACAAAAACATTTATCAGCTCAGAAGTGGGCCCAAGCTCCCAGGGCAGCCAGGGGATTGGCTGGTTACGGCTTCTCAAATGAACATGTATGCTTGCTAAGGACTTTTTTTTCCCCAGTTGTGCCAAAATGTACTTAATGGAAAATTTCACAGCTGGATCTGGTGGTCCAGGTCAATGTCAGCTCTCTGGGAAGCTGAGGCAGGACAATTACAAGTTCTAGTATTTATCCAGCCTGGGCAGTTTAAAATCAAAAACTAAAGAATGGGCCGGCCCTAGGCTTGATTGCCAGAATCAGCCCCCTCTGACAAAATGCCATTTCAACCATTTCTTTGTGGTGACGTTAACACCTTCATGTCGTTGTGAAGCCACCAGCACCATCCCCAAAGCTTTTCTGTTCCCCAGGAGAAACTTTACCCCTTCAGCCCTCCCTGTGCTCCCTCCCCCAGCCCTGGGCAACACCACCCTACTTTCTGTCTCTAAATTTGACTACTCCGCACTTCATGTAAACAGAGTCATACGGTATTTATTCTTTTTCGGACTGGTGTGTTTCATTTAGCAAAAGGTCCTCAAAGTTCTCTATGTGGTAACACAGGTGAGAGTGTCTTTCTTTTTTAAAGGCCTAGTAATATTCCATCGTGACAGAGACCACACCTTGCTTGCCTGTTCTCCTTGGCCACAGGGGTCAGGGACCCCACGGGGACACGCACTTTGCTTCTACCTACTGACTGCCTTACACTTGTGGCTGCTGTGCACACTGGTACTGTGCAAATTCTTGTGGGGGTCCTGGCTTTAATTTTTTTTTGGATATGAAGCCCCAAGTAGAATCACTAGATTGTCTGGTGAATCACGAACCAGTGGGAAGTGGTGTCGTATTGTTGTTGTTTTGTTATTGTGATGGTGGTTTTGACACAGTCTCACTCTGTAGCTTAGGCTGGTTCTAAACTCACTGTGTGGCTCAGGCTGGCCACGGACTCAGGGCAGTCTTCCTGCCCCAGCCTCCTGAGGGCTGGGGTTACAGGTGTGTGCCACCACTCCTAGCTTTATGTGGTGCTGGGGAACCGAACTCAGGATCTAGAGCTTGTCAGGCAAGCACTTTACCACTGTGCGATCCCTCCAGCCCCCATTCTGCGGTTTTCACTTGCAGTCCCCGGTAACTAGTGATGTTGAGCGCCTTTTCATGTGTTTATAGGTCATTTGGAGAAATGTCTCTTCAAGCCTCTTGCCCATTTTCTAAATATCAGGTTATTTTTTCTTATTGAGTGACTGTTCTTTCTATATGTTGATAGTAATCCCTTATTGAATACAAGACCTAGAAATAGTGTGTTCTGGTGATAGTGCCTTTGATGCCTAAGGTTTTGTTTTTATGAAGACCAGTTTTTCTCTTGTTGCCTTTTTTTGGGTGTGTGTATGTCTTATTCAAGAAATCACTACCAACTCCAAGTCATAAAGCTTCCCCACTCCATAGCTTCTTAGAAAAATTTTGCCATTTACACTCTTACACTTAGGCCTTTAATCCATTTGAGTTCACTTTGGTATTCACGTGTATTTTAAGCGGAGGGCCCAATTTCAGTTCTGTTGTGCGTGGTTATCTGAATTTCCTGACGTCATGTGTGGGAAAGATTTTGCTAAAGATCCTTGAAGCGACAGAGTTAAGCTCTCCCACCATGGGATGGCATATCAGCTATCTGATCATTTAAATGTTGATCCTCGTATTAGCATAAATACGGATTTATTATAAATGGAAACGAAATGTACACCTGGCATTATTATTTTTAAAAAGCAATGAAGCTGGCTCATGGTGGGCCTTCTGGGGCTCTACTGCAGGCCCTTCCCAAGGGCAGTCCTGCTTTAGGAGTCAAAGTAGAGAAATGGCTGGAAAAGCAGGGAGGCCTTGACCAGAATTAGCTCTGCCCGGACTGGCGACTGTGTGCAAGGGTGGCTTAGCTCGGAGCTGGAACTGATGCCCTCAGGTCAAGGCCTGCTGGGGGCTCCGTCCTCCACTCACGTGCTGGGCTGCCTGCAGTGTCCCACTGCCTGTGCCCCACACTGGCACCTTGGCCCTGGTACTCTCTGTCTTCCCATGATGCTCCACACTGACCTCCCAGGACTGGGGGCCGGGGACCCCTCCTCTTTCCTTATTACTCTGCATGGACCTCTGACATCGCCATGTGCTCCGTTTAGGGTGTAGGAGGTATGGCTAGGGATCCCAGAACATGATTTCTGGTCACCAGGATATCATAATTGAACCTGAAACCAGTCAGTCAGCAGCGGGGGGCCGAGCGGGCTTACACGTTGTGCGCGCCTTTCCTTCCTTCCTACCGATGGGCAAGCTGGGGCCTAGAGACCCGGTGGGTCCCGGCAGGGCTGCAGCCTGCTCCAGGGCCTCCCTCGTTCTGGGGGCCTTTGTCTTCCTCAGGCTGGGGGTTCTAGGGGTGCCTTAGACCAAGAGGTCTCATCATAGCCAAGCAAACAGGCCACTTTGTCCTGAACTTTGTGCAGGTAACCCAAGTTTTGGACCTCCTGGTCCCTCCTCTGGCCAGGTTGGAGGCCAGACCCATGACCACAGGTCACGCCGTGGTACCGGGATCGGCTGTGTCGAGGAGTTGAACTGCTAACGTGCCTCACAGTACACGATTGGAGGCCCCCCGCCCCAGGCACCTCTCACAAGTGGACATGGCAACAGCACAGGACACAGGGACAGAGCGGGAGCACTGGAGGTGGGAAACCTCCACCTGGGATAGGGGCCCAAAGGGACATGGAGGGGCCAGGCTGGGTGTGAGCATCCCCACCACCAAAGCCCGCTGGTTCAGGTAACCACCAACACTGTGGGGCCCTTGTAGCCAGGAAGCAGGGGGAGGAAGAAAGGAGTGTGAGGGGTGACGAGGAAGACGATCGGGACCGCGTCACTCACGTGGGTCATCACACTTAACCCGCACGGACAGGTCATGCCTGGCTGACCTGGCTGAGCCCAGCCCTTTCTGTGGACCTTAGTTTTCTCATCTGTAAAATGGCGCATCCTCCTCTGCCAGGCGGCCCAGGAGCCCTGGTGGCTGTGCGGGGCCCTGCGTCACCTGCCGGGTTGTGGTTTTCACCAGGCTGAGCCGCTGTCAAGGCCCCAGCAGCTGCAGATGAATCATGGCAGCTCTGCTCAGCTCCCGCTCGCACCCCTGCCCTGCCCGGGCTGCGCCGCCTTCTGCCACAGCTGGTGTGCCCGGGCCTCGGGGACAGTGGCGCCTTGTGGGCGGCACACGGGGGCGCAGCCCCGTGATGGGGACAGAAGGGAGGTACAGGAGCGTCCTCAGGGTCCGCGAGCCAGGGGAGCCGCTGTTCCCCAGCATGCCAGTGTCGCGCAGGAAGGGAAGGGAGGGGAGCGAGAGCGGTCAGGTGTGGCGTGTGCTGGCGCGTCCCCGAGTTGAATGTGAACACCATGTGTCTTCAACACACGCTAACAGCAGGAATAATTTGGGGAAAAGGAAAAGGAGTTCACAGCCAGCCTCTGCCCCGGGGGCTCTGTGTGCCCGTCCTTCTGTTCCCTGCCTGTGTGTTTGCTGAGCACGTCTCAGCGGCCCGCCTGCCCGCCAGGTGGTTAGGAGGGCGTAGCCCCAGCCTCAGAATAGCTGGACCCAGAACTCCCAGCAGGGAGTTGAGAGAGAAGGGAGGACAGCCTCTCTGGCTTTGTGGGAGAGGACCTGGGGGCTCCGGGAAGTAGTCAAGGGAAGCAGCCTGCGTGCCTCGGACTCCATGTAGAAGCAGAAAACAGGCACAGAGAGGGTAAGCGTCAGCCTGAGGTGGCACAGCTGGGGAATGTCAGAGCTGGGTCTTTCTGTCCCTTTGCACAGGGCTTCAGAGTGCGTACGTGACTGAGGCTGAAAGAGACCATGAGAAAGGTCAGGGGCCACAGCCCAGCTGAGCTCTAGGTCCAGTTCTGAGTCGCTGGTGGCCAGAGTTACAGCCTACCGACTGCTGGTATTACAAGCGTGTGCCACCGCACCTGGCTTATGTGGCACTGAGGTATCGAACTCAAGGCCTTCTGCTTGCTAGGCAAGCACGCTGGCCACCATGCTATTCCTCCAGCCCTATTCCAGCCATTTTTAATTTTTTATTTTGGTCTCACTAATTCTTTAAGTTGCCCAGGCTAGGCTTGAACTTGCAGTCCTCCTGGCTCAGCGTCCCAGAGTGCTGGGACGGATGTCAGGCCTGAGACACTGGGCCCAGCTCCTCTCCATTTTGAGGTATCAGCCTCAGCCGTGCGCTGTGCAGAGGTTTACTTGCTCCTGTCCACGATCTCTTTCTTCTAAAGGAGGCTCTTGTACGAGATGAGGGGCACACATCAGGGTGCCTTGAATTCAGGGGGCCCCGGGCACTGTTAGGATAAGACTGTGTGGGGGTGGCAGCCCACAGAGACCCCGGGACACGACACTGCAGGCAGCTGGGCCTTTTCACTCCTTCCCTACCCTTTGACCTGGTCATGTTTCCATGGTGACACCCCCAGAAAGGAAGGGTAGCTGTCCCGGAGCCCTCAGCTGCCCCCACCAGGAACCCAGGGCACAGCTCCATGTCCGGCCCTCCCTCCTCTCAGGTCCTGGGACATGGCAGGCCCCAGGATAGGGCTGTGAGGAGCCACTGACCGTCCCCACCCAGGCTCCCTCCCTCCTCCCCCACCTCTCAGTTAGGGACAGCAGCCTCAGCCTTGCTGTGGTGGCAGGCAGTGGCCTCTCCCACAAGTCAGGTCTTGTGCCTGGGAGAGGCCAGCCAGCCGTGGACAGCTTCGCGGGAGGGGCGAGCTGAGCGTGCTGTCGCGGGGGCGGGGGTGACTCGCTCAGCTCTGCTCTGGCCATCTGCTCCTTGAAGAACAAAATTAATGAATAAATGACACACAGGGAGCCTGGCACACTGGTGAGAGGTGGGTGGAGATGGGGGATGGTCGTCCAAGGATGTGACACAGAGCAGAGAGGCAGGAGCCAAGCTGGCACCGTGGCTCCCCTCCCCGCCCCACGTGGCATGGAAAGGACTTGGCGCCCCCGCATGCAGGCCCTCAGGTGTGCGTCAGGGCAGCGTGGGCAGTGTCTCCACAGGGGTCCACCAGCGCTCCCACCTTTGCCTGCAGGCCTGATGGGGAAGGGGGAATTGGGGTGCGTGGTGGCTCTGCCCCTGCTGGGGGTCAACCCCTGATCTGCAGTGCTTTCCCAGTGGGGTGGACGTGTAGCCTTCTCAGTTCATTGTCTGCAGCCCTAGACGGGGGCTGGGACCCCTGTGTACCCTGGGTGAGGAGGCCAGAATCCAGGAAGCTTGGCCATCCTCCCGTTCACTTAGTGGCCCCAAGTGGGAGCTCTTGGGTTGTATTTCTGCCAGAACTCAGGGCTGTAGAGGTGGCCCAAGGGCCAGCACCCACCTGGGCTTCAGTGCTTTCTTAGCCCACTCTCCAACCCCCATTGGCACTTACCCCCAATGCCATTCTACAGTCCTTCATCAGCGTAAGTCCATCTTTCAGATGGCCAAGCTGAGGCCCGCGGGCACACAGCTAGCAAGCAGCAGGGCTAGGATTTGAGGCAGACCCTCTGTAAACAGACCCTCTGTAAACAAAGACCATGCTTGAAACTGCAGTTAACACTTCCACGAGCCAGGTTATCCCCGCTCCCCACTTCCTCGGGGAGGCGCCCCAGCTCCCGGCCAGGCTCAGGCACCCCTTGATCTGATGCCCTCCTAGCTTGCAACTTGCCCCATCATTCCCACCTCCTCCACCTGGTCCCTGAAACCCTCACCCTTTGCCTTCACTCCCCAGCTTGGAAAGAAGTCCCCTCTGCAGGATGCCCTCCTAGTTCCTGTTGCGGCCTGTGCGATTCTTGTTCGCGTGTGTGTTTGCTCCCTCCCTTCCCCCTCTGTCCCCTGAGGCCTTTTGGTGGCTGGGACCAGGTCTTGCTTGTCCCTGTGCCCTATTCCACCGGCCTCACTGGGTGAGGCAGGACCCAGGGACTCCGCTGTTTCACTCGGTCTCTGGTTGTTCCTGGATGATGCCTGGGTGGCATTAGCCCTGGGGATGGGGAAGGTGGTGGGGTAAGCTCTGTCAGAGGCTTCCGAGAACCCAAAGCCACGTCATGCGAGTGCCCTGAGGGTGTCGTGAGTCCTGAGGATTCTGATGTAGGGCCAGAGTCCAGGCGGTTCTGCAGAGGAACCAGTCACACTGGTGAGGGATGAGAGAGACGCAGGCGAGGTAGAGGAACCAGGGCCCAAGAAAATGTGGTTCAAGGTTTCAGAGACAGGAAGAGAAGGCATCTTGGAACTACGAAAACCAGGGGGCTGCAGGCGAGGGTGCGCTGGGCAAGGGCCCCAGGGGCTGGAAGCCAGGCCAGGGCTGCGGTGCCCAACACCAGACCCAGGAGTGTGGACCCCCGAGGGCCACCAGCAGCTCCGAGGTGCACTTTACATCAGATAAGTCTGCAGTGGGCTTCCTGCTGGAACAGCACCCCACCTTGCCCTCCCCACATCCCCAGTGACCAGGCCTGAACCCCAGGTGGAGAGGAAAGGCCAGTCCCTTCTGGCAAAGTGGGCCTTGTTTCCTTCCCGCTCCTGACTGGACACAGTTGAAGGACATATGGCCTCTCCTGTTGGCATCGGGAGGGAGCAGATTGGATGAGGGGGGCCGCTATAGAGGTGAGGGGTGGTTCTGGCAGGGGGGGTGACCTGGAGAGGCCAAGTGGATATGTCCTGGCCTGACACCCTCTGCCGCCCTGGCTGGACCAGGAAAGGTACACCTGCTGACCAGTGGGATGTCCACTTGGTACAGCCCTGTTGCCCCTGGCATCCCTGATGACTAGCCACCCCATCGGGCATCCCTGTCCTCCACCTTCCACCTCAGATCCCAGAAGGTCCCCAAAGCTGGCAGCTAGAGTGGCAAAGACAGCAGCTACAGGCCTGGGGAATCTGTCACCCAGTGATAAGGGATGCCCATTCTGGCAGGCTAGGTAATAGGCCTCAAATTGAATAATTAATAAAGTTATAAAAATATGTCTACTATATGGCCAGAATAACTCAGCCCAATTAGAAGCAATTATTTGTTGCAGTTCTGCCACTTGGCTTTTTTTTCAAACGAGCAGTTCTAGCGATGAGACGGGATTCCCAGGTTTGGCTACTGGCTTGATAAGTTTGGTGGCTTCCAATCCTTCTTAGGGTTTCTCCAGCCGACACACGTCTGTTATCCTAATCCACTCTTCCATCCATCTGTCCATCCCCCCATCATCCCATTTACCAGATCAACCAACTCTCCTCCTGTTCGCCTCATGTATCTGCGTTTGTCTGTCATTCTGTCCGTTCGTTGACCTCTTCTGTTTCTGCACCCATCCACCCAGTAGCCACCTTGAGCCCCTTCCATATGCCAGGCATGGTACTAGATTGTGGGCATAAGGATCCAGGTAGGAACCTGCTCCTGTGCCACCTGCAGCCCGGGCAAGCCCCTGGGAGCCACAGACCTCTGGGCCTGCTCCTCTGGACAGGCCCTGCGGAGTGTGGTTTCTTTTTCTTTCGATCCTAGAAATACGTGTGGAACCATATCCTTTCCAGGCCAATTCAAATTGTTGCTCTGTATTAGTTTTTAGGGATCTTCTGGCTAGGAAAAAAACTAATGTTCCGAGTTTCAGTTTCTTATCAGGTGGCTCTCAGGGACCGTGGGATGTAGCCACACCACTTGAAGCTCATGGGGCACTTGGGGAGTTTCGCTTTTGCTTCCTGCCACCTGGACCCAAGTCTTATTCTGAGTTAAGTTGACTCATACTTTGTGTAGACCTCCGGCAGGAATCTCCCCCTTGCCATAAATCTGATATTCATTTTGCAACGAAAACATCCACCCTCTGATCTCCCTGCCTGAGTGTTGGATGTTTTCATATCGTGCAGCAAAACTGTGGTCAATGTATTAAGTCTCTGTGGAGCCTTTGCAGCAGCCCGCTTGGGTTTGGCCTTAGCTGGTGGAAGTTTCAAATACGTCATCTTCCAGGTGCCAAACGCATCATGGGGGCCTGGTGTGTCGAGATCTCTGAGGGTGCAGAAAGCCTCACGTCTACTCCCTGTCCCAGCTAGCCTCTCTCTCCCACGGGTCGCCTCCTGCTCCGTGGTGAATCAGGGTATCCAGACCA
This sequence comes from Ctenodactylus gundi, assembly GCA_004027205.1. NCBI lineage: Eukaryota > Metazoa > Chordata > Mammalia > Rodentia > Ctenodactylidae > Ctenodactylus > Ctenodactylus gundi. Next base: position 171,393 of record PVKB01001413.1, read on the forward strand.
GCACAGGCACCACGTCGAAGTGACAGAGGCAAGCCGCAAACCGCGAAGAGATATTTGCAATGCCTGTCATCTTCAAAGATTAGTATCCAGAATATATTTTTTAAATCCTACAAATCAGTAAGATCAGCTCAATTCAAACACTGGCATAGAATATTAACATACAGTTCTCAGAAAAGAGAATATTTTGTTGGGCTATAAGCACAGAAAAAAAGAAACAGCTGGCTGTCTTGATGCCTGCCTCTAATTCTACCTACTTGAGAGGCTGAGACAGGAAGCTTGAGCCCAACGTGGGCAATCTATTGAGACCCTGTCTCAAAAATAAGTCAGTGAATAAAGAGGAGAAGAGGAGGCCCTGGGTTTAATTCCCAGCATCACCAAAATAATAATATCCGTCCATCTAGTAGCCACTGCATCTCCAGGCCCACTTACATTTGTTAGAGTTGCAAGGTTGCCCAGGCTAGAATTTGTGATCCTCCTGCCTCAGCCTCTCAAAGTGCTGGGATTACAGACCCACACCCTGGATCCTAACTCAGCAGTATAATTTTAGGAAGCGATTTGGTATTCCTGAATATAGCCAGAGAGGTAATGAATACCAAACCCATGCTACTAGGCATCTCAAACCTTTTTCCTACCACGATCTAAATGAATACATCCGTCTCGTACTGCATCCGGCATGTATAGACGTGCACACGGTATTTTTAAATCTCTTGGATTTCATTTTTTAAAGTGGTAGCGGTGACGTATTGATTTCGTGACTCTCCTCCAGGCTCCACTCCCCAGTTTGCCCCAGAGACTGTCCGACCTGAGCAGCCCTGAATGGTGGCTGTTCCTATATGGAAAAGCCACCTTGGAACATAGAGGACCCTCCAGAGGGAAGTGGATACATTGTAACATATTCATAAAATGGATGCGGCAACCGTTAAAATGAATGAAGTAGCGCTGTACCTGTCTACCTGGGTGAATCGCAAATACATCATGTTGAGTGGGGGAAAAATGCAAGCTGCAGAGGGCTACGGTGTGTCGTATTGTATCATTTGTGTAACTTTAAAAGCATGCCAAGGAATGAATATGTTATTTATGGGTCTAATTGCGTGTAGCAAATGTATAAAAACCAGACGTGGGAATAGTAGATGCTAAAATCAGACTTAGGTTTCCCCTAGGGAGGGCGAGGATGGACAGGCAGAAATTCACAAGACCAGGCAGTTGTGTTACATTTTAATAGTTAAAACAGAGACATCTGGAGTAAAGTGGAGACTGTTACCGGTTTGATGGATACACGGTTTCCATTTGCTTTAAGCTCTAGCAGACAAGTCCAGCCTGCAGCCTTCATTTTTGAAATGTTACAATGAAAAACTACTTCCAGTACTCATATATGTACACAAACCATATTGCATATTTTATACATGGCCAAGAGGCCACCCCTCCCCGCCCCCAATATGGCCAGCTGCCCTATTGGAGGCATCTGCTTTGCACTATACCTGAAATTTCCATATGTAAATGAACTCTGTCATCTCCTTTTCCACCAGTATACATCCAGGCTCGTGTAGGGGGAAATATGTTACTTTCCGCTTAACTGTTCGTTCTGTGTAGTTCAGCAGTGTTTATTCAGCCCTCACGGTGGGCCTGACAATGCAGCTGCTAAGGATATTAGTAAGCAAAACGTTGGAGCTTAGCTGGGCCCAGTAATGCAGGCCTGTGATCGCAGCGCTTCTGGAGGCTGAAGCAGGACGATCCCAAGTTTGAGCCCAGCCTGGGCAACTTAGAGACTTACAAAGACTGTATCTTAAAATCAAAACTAAAAATGAGCTGGGGGTGTAGCTCAGTGGGAAGGTGCTGGGCGTAGTCCTCAGTACTGCAAAAATGAAACAGAGCAAAAACCTTAGAGCTCAGTTAAGACCCAAGCTGCATAAAGAGCACATAAGTATTCATGTTGCAAAGTGCAGAACCTGTGTCTCCCTAGGGAATGAGGGAAGGCTCTCTGGAGGGGGTGAAGGCTGAGGTGAGCCTTCGAGGATCAATAGAAACTGAAAGGTTAGAGACCCGAGGAGGCTGGAGCTTGCTCCAGAGAGCTCAGCTCTGATGCAGAAAGTAGCCACCGGACAGCCCAGTCTCTGAATGGAGATACTGGAGCTGAGACAGCTCAGAGATACTGAATAGCAGTTCCTGGGTGGGGTGGGGACACTGGAGCCTGGAGGTGGCTCAGTTTAATTCTGGGCATGTGGGACAGCTGGGTTCCCAAAGGTGGGAGGGGCGGGGAAGGGACACAGCCCCTCAGGGTCAGCCCATCCCATCACCCACCCTCGGCTGAGGGCCTCTGCAGGAAAGAAGCGGGACTGAGTTCCACGCCAGTCCCAGCCTGCAAATTTATCTGACCAACTCCCAATAAATTCCTCACACCGGAGGCCTCGCCATCCATCTCGGTGGCAGAGCAGAGGAGGCGGTGGGGGTGGGTAGCCGAGCAAGTGTCTCTCCCAGATTGCCCAGGGACACGGCCACATGTCTTGCCAGGAGGTGAGCCCCTAAATCCTCCCCTGACTTGCTCCCCTCCTAGTAAATCTGAATAGTTTAAAATAACTCCTTCCGACCTTGAGGCTGGTGCCAACTTCCTGCCATCCATCAGCCCGGGCCGACTTCTTATTAAGGTTCTGCTGTTCCCTTGGAAAAGTCGCCACCTTAAATCAAGGGGCCGATAGGGCAAGGGAGAGACAGAGGACCTAGAGACAGTGAGGCCACCGCAGGTCAGGGAGATGAAGTTCCGGGAGCTGCGAGGTGCCCCAGGTGACCTCTGGGGCACTAAGGGTACAAGGGGTGTAGTTGTTCATCGTGCAGAGCTTGCAAAGGCTTCTGGGAGAGGCTCTGAGGTGAGCACCTTGCCGTGGGCTTCCAGAGCACCAGTGGGCAGAATGCAAGGCTGCCCTGGGGAAGGGACATCAGAGCGGAGACCCTGGACCCGGAAGGAACCAGGCCGGGATTGCCTGATGGACAGGCTAAGGCTTGGCATATTTTTTACTCAGTAGAACAGAAGTTGTTTTCTGCACAGGTAGTTGCTGAGCCAGGCTCCGGAGAGGATTTACAAGTGTGTGAGCAAGTTCCAACTCACCAGGGCCTCTGTCTGGGAGGTGAGAGCACCCACGCACCCTGCGGGGACATTGTGTGGCCGGGTGGCTGAGGGCCACGCCGTTCTGGTGAGCAGGGAAGGGCTCCAGGAGTGCTGAGCACCTGTGGGGAGTCACCTGGGGAGCCAGCGCCGACCCAGCGGGGCTCATCTAATCCAGCAGATGCCAGTTCTGGGTGGCATGTACATTAAGTACTAGAGTGAGCAGAGCTGCTTTCTTGGCGTGGTGATAGGCGTCTCCTCGTCAGTAGAAGAATTACGGGCAGCAAGGATCATGGGGGGTGGGCACCTCCGCTCTCTTTTAATCATCGGTAGCAAGAGGAGTAGGTTCTTGTCCCTCACTGTGGCTGTTGCCAGAGGAAGTCACCAAGGCTTCCCTGGCCTCTGTGCCGCGTGTCCCGGGTGCCGGGTCACAGCCCTGACGGGAACCAGAGCCCTGGACGGTCCCTCTGGGGAGAGGACATGCCGCTGCCCTGGCGGGCCTGCTGTGAGAAGGAGCAGCGTTGTCCGTAGGTCAGTAATTTGCTTAGCGGACCCGGATCAACAGGGTCAGGTGCCCTGCACTCGCTCCCGGCTCTAAACTTTGTCCCATGTCCATCATAGCCAGGCGACCAGAAGGCAACCAGGAAATACAGTGCCCGTCGGTGCAGCTGGTAAGCGGATGGGCTGTCGCCTTCCTGGGCTGGTGCTGCATGCTGCCAGGCAACTATGGACATGCTTGGCAGTGCATGTCAGTGCATCACATCAGACTCCTCCTGCCCGGCCAGGGAGGGCTTGGGCAGCTTGGACTTGGTCACTGCTGTGCAGGGTAGGTAATGTCCAGGTTTGGGGTGCCTCGGGAGTTCCCAGCTCCCAGCTCCCTGGCTCTGTTCCCAGGCAGCTCCGACTGAAGGGACGGCCAAAACCTGGCATACTTCCCACAGGCTGGAGGCTCTGTTTTAAACCCCAGGTCCTCCCGGCTCCTACCACAGCTGAGATTCCCTACCTGAAGCAGCCCTCGCATGGGCTGTCAGCTGCCCCCAGTGTAGACAGGGAGTCTCCCCCACTCCTTTCTAAATGAAACCTCCCTACCCACTATGGCCATTTCCCTTGCACTAGAGAAAAGGGACACATGAGCCTGGACCCTCTTCCTGATTTGAGCAATTCTCTTAAGACAGTGGTGTGTGAACTTTGGCCCACAGGCTGAATCTATTCTGCTGCCTGCTTTTATAAATAAAGTTTTATTGGAACACAATCACACCCATTTTTTTTCTGGGTTGCCTGTGACTGCTTTCTCACTATAAAGACAGCTGGGTACTGGTGACAGAGTTGGGTAGTAGGGTCTCTCGTGTGGGTTGAATCAGGCATTATGTGTGCACGGCCCTCGCAGAGCAGCGGGGTAGGGTGCTGGCTTCTCCTTCCTCTTAGCAAAGCCCTCACTTCCCCTCAGACAGGTGCAGGAACCTGCCCAGCCACACCTGGGCCATCCAAGTCAGAGACAGGCAAGGTCATCACTTACTGGAACAGCTTCCTGTCTGGGCCCTGTCCCAACACAGGCCAAGACAAGAATGGAGAGGGACATGGGGCGCACATAGCCAGGCCCTCAGCCGCTCCCTGGTGGTGCCCAAGCTCAATCCCTGGCACGGAGTAGGGGGCCACACTCGGGGGAAGCTGTGAGTGAGGCACACCTTGCAAACAGGCCAGCGTGGATCTTTCACCCAGGACTGGCCATGGAGAAGGTAGGGGCCGCGTACTGTCCCCAGGGTGTGGACCTCACAAACCTGGTTACCCAGGCTCCCTTGCGACCAGCTCCCTGTTACAGCATGACTACACGCAAAGCTGACCGAAGGATAGGGTGGCCTTGGGCACTGGAGCCATGACCATGACCCTACCTGATGGGAGGAGCTGTGACAAGGAGCTGTTAGAGACAAGGACTCGTGGAAGGGGCACTGAGCAAGGATCGGGACTTCTACATTTGACTTCTGGCTCTGCCACTGACGTGCTGTGGGACTTTGTGGAAGTCACTTTTCCTGTCTGGGCTCAGCGATGAAGACGTTACATTTCCACAGATCAGTGTTTTTGTGTGGGAAGTGTCCCGCTGCCCACACTCTGGGTGGGGGCAGCATAAGACACTATCTGGAGATAATTAGGGGAGGCAGTAAGGGTAGTCATCTGTGAGTGGAAGCCAGGAATGGTGGTAAATGAATAGAACAGCTCTTATGATGAAGAATTAGGGGGCTGGAGGACTAGCTCAGTAGTTAAAGCACTTGCCTAGCAAGCTCAAGACCCTGAGTTCAATTCCCCAGCACCATTTAAGCTGGGTGAGGTGGTGCACGCCTGTAATCCCAGTACTTGGGTTGCTGAGGCAGGAGAATTGCCTGAGTTTGAAGGCAGCATGGGCTATGTAGGGAGTTCAGGACCAATCAGGACTACACAGTGAGACTTTACCTCTAATAATAATAATAATAATAATAATAATAATAAAGAATTACCACCCTCCCACTCAAGTCAATAGGGCTGCCATAGAGAAATGTACAATTTACACATCTGTAAAGGCCACGCAGAGCTCTAAATTCCCTGCTGATGTTTCTTTGCCAAGTCCACCATTACTGCGTGTCGGAACGCCCAGGACAGAGTTCCTGCTCCCTCGGGCCAGGGTTAGAAGGAAAATACAAACATTAAGGGTTACCATGTATGTCGCATGCCTTCCATGAGCTGACTCACTCACATCCCCGAACGCTCTTTTCTTACCTCCCTTTGACAGAGGAGGAAGGTGGGGCCCAAAGTATGGCGCTTTTGCTGTGGCGCTCCGAGCCATTCTGACCCTTCACCACCCAGAACAACGTGGCTGGTGCCCTGTGCCCGCGACAGGAGAGATGAGATGCCCGGGCTGGGAAGGCGCCGGCCCTGCGGTCTCTTCATCATACAATCCGTTTAGCGACCTGGAAAGGGGCCCCGTGCCTATAAAGCAGCTGGTAATGACCTGACAGGCATGGGGGCTGGAGGAGGGTTAGGGCCACGGAGATATTAATCTGCTTCCAGCCACTGCTGCTGGAAAGACATTTGTTAGGGCGGTTATGGAAGCCATAAACGGCTTGGTGACAGCAGCCCTCCCCACCCGGGCCACCTCTGTAGGCAGGCCAGGACGCGTAGGCCCAGGGAGCAGGTGTGTCAGGGCCTGCTGACCATCGGCAGGGCTTTCCACCCATGTCAGGCAGGCCGCTGTGGGGTGAGGGCAGGAGAGCTGGGTGCTGGTTCCTTCTGTCAGCCTAAAACAGCCTCAGGGTCTCGGGCAAGTCCTGCGGTTGCTCTGAGCCCTGATTTCCTTATCTGTAAAATAGATGCGCTAAGCCAGGTGTGGTAGCTCATGCCTGTCATCCTGGTACTCTTGGGGGTTGAGGCAGGAGGATCACAAATTCAAGGCCAGCCTGAGCAACTTATCAAGATCTCATTTCAAAAAAAAATTAAAAAGAGCTGGAGATGCAGCTTAGTGTGAAGGCTCTGGGTTCAATCTCATGTGGCCCATGCCCCCATATTATCCCCATTTTATAGAGGAAGAAAACTAATACCAGTGAGATACCAAGGAAGCCCAGCTGGTCACTCCGTGCTCAGGCACAGATGGCGATGGACATTGCTTGTGGGTGGCACGTGGCACCCCTCCTTCCCAGAGTTGGTGGGTCACTCTCTCCTGGCAGCTGGGGTGCTTGACTTTGGGTGACTCTGAGCCTCAGCTGGGTGTGCTGGACTGACCTGGAAGCTCAGCCCTCAACCTGGATCCAAACAAGACATTCTGGACCCCATAGGGTCCTGGCAAGGAACGTGGCAGGGCCCCACCTCCATGGGGCCGAGGGACCATTTCTGTCATTGTTTCTTGGGGTAAGGACAGTGCAGCCAGCTGGTCAGGGACCAGGACACTGGGCAGAGATCCCCATGGAGGGCAAACCAGTAGGGTGGCAGAGTGGACCCCACTGCAGATAGACCTGGTGCTGGCCACCAGGGTAGGGACTGCTCTGTGCTCCTTGAGGACGTGTCACCCAGGTTTGCCCAGTGTGCAGATGTTTGTTGCATTTAAATTGAACATTCTGTGATGCCAGCATTCTGGGAGGCTGAAACGGGAAGATTGAAAGTTTAAGCCCAACCTAGGCAACTTAGCAACTTGAGAGACCCTGTCTCAAATCAGAAAATTAAAAAGTGACCCAAGGATGTAGCTCAGTGTGAAGGTCCTGAGTTTGATCCCCGATTCCACCCCCCCAAACACATGTGAAATTTGTAAAATGCAGTGATAATTGAAATAGATACAAATTTTAGAATTCTTGTAGGTTCCTCTGGGGTCTCCAATTATACTGCAGAAATTAGAGAAAGACTGCCAAGATGAATCCTGGCCTGTGGCTCAACTGGGGAGGGGTCTCCGAGAGTAGCACTAGAACCCCTAAGATCAAGGCCCCTGTCCCAAGGCCCTGGAGGCTCCCTGCCCCCTCTGCCCTCCCTGTTCTACCCCCAGGGAACTGTGCTCAGTGCCCCCTTCCTGCTCTTGTTCCCAAGCGTGGCGAGTCTCACTCGCAGGATTCCCTCCTGAGCATAGGGACCCACAGACTGAGAGCTGAACCCACAGAGGGGTCAGCTCTCCCTCCCACGGTCCACGCAGATCCTCTCTGGAATGCCAGATGAAAGGAATGGCTTTTCAACCTTCAGATTCCTGTTCATCCGGGGAGTCACTGCAGGAGACAAGGACAGCCTGCTCCTTGGCAGGTGAGGGGAACCCCAGCTGCTCCCCGATTCACTGTGTCCTCCTCAAGTGTCCTCGGCAGGGAAAGGCCCAGGAGATCTCAGTGTGCGCCTAGTGGAAAAGACGGCAAGATCAATAGGAGGGGGGAAAAAACCTCATTTTCCAGCGTCTAAGCAGGTACTGCAATCAGTAGCGCAGAGAGCTGCGGGAGGCCATTCCTGCGTGCCCACATGTCTGCTGTTGGTCTGTATACAGTTTTATTTTCTTGTGAAGCTTTTTATCATCATGCTAAGGGGCGGTGTAGCGCAGGGTTCGAACGCGAAACTGGAGTCTCATGGGCTGTGTTCAAATCCCACTGCAGAGTGGGCAATTTCTGTGCAGCTCTGAGCCTCTCTCTTCTCTGAGCCTGTTTCCTCCCTAGAAACAATGAAGCCTCTCCTATCTCATGGCCTGCTTTACGTAGGGGACACCTGCGCCGCAGCAGCATCTGTTTTTTTCTTCCCTTGTTTTCTTTCTTTTTTGTGGTACTGGCGATTCCCCCTCAAGGGACTTCATACTGAGATACACTCCCAGATCATTTTTTATTTTGAGACAGCCTTTTGATTTTAATTGAATTGCTAAATTGCCCAGTATGGGCTTGACCTTGCAGTCCTCCTGCCTCAGCCTCCTGGAGTGCTAGGACTGCAGGCCTGATCCTCCAGAGCAGCACCTGATAAAGGTTCCCGCTTTATCCCCAGCCTGCCCCTCCTGTGTGGGTTCTGTCTGACCCACGCACATTCCATTGAGAATGCCCAAGTCTGAAGAGCTGGCAGGCGAAGGAAGCCTCCAAATTTGGAGGGCCGGTCAAGAAGGACCCCCCTAAGAAGCAGAGGGTTTCCTCTAAGCCGTAACTGCGATCCTTCTCGGGCGGGAGGGCCGAAGCGGGGGGCTCGGAGCCCCATCTCCGGCCTTGTGCACACTGTAGGCGCTCCAGCCATTCTGAGGCCACCTAGTCTGATTTTCACGGCTGCGATTTCTGCTGCCCAAGGACCGGGACCAGGCTGGCTGCCACCCAGCCTTTGCAGGCCACCTCCGGGTCACCTCCAGAGACCAAACCAGGGCCAGTTGGGGAGGATGGATCCCAGCAAGGCGGCCTGTGGCCCACGAAGGCAGAAGCAGCAGCCCCCTGAGCCGCCTTCAAGCCCACACCCTCCCTCCGCGTCACTTGGTCATGTCACCCAGCCTCCTGTCCCGCAGCTCTCCCTTGCACATCTGCTTCAGCTGTCTGACCTCCCGAGTTCCTTTTCTGCCATCGGACCTTTGCACTGTCTGTGACTTATGCTTACAGTCATCTTCCCTGAAATAGCTTGTGCTCTTACTAGTTTTTTTTTTGTTGTTGTTGTTGTTGCATTGTATTATTTTGGTTATTTTGGGTAGGGGTGATTTTTTTTGCGGTGGTGGTGGTACCAGGATTGAACCTATGGCCTCGCACATGCTAGGCAAGGGCTCTACCACTGAGCCACATCCCTAACCTTTGCCTTACGAGTTTTATTCTGCCGCATAATGAATCATTACCACAAACGTAATACTATAAACCAACACACATTTCTAATCTCCTGGTGTCTGTGGGTCAGGAATTTGGACGTGGCGGGACTGGGTCTTCTGCCCAGAACTATAAGGTTGCGGGCAGGGTGTCTGTGGGCTGCAGCCTTGGGAGATAAATTTGGTGGGATGGCCCGTGGCATGATCCTGGAGTGGGCAAATCCACCTCTGTGGCTGCACGGCTGGCCCCGCGTGCAGGCTGTCACCCAGGGGCTGCGATCAGTGTGGTCCTGGGGGTTGCGCCCGAGGCCTTGCACTGGGCCACATCCCTGCCCATACTTTTTCCTCTGTTGTGAGACAGGATCTCCGAAGTTAGCCTTGGATTTGCCCCGCTCCTGTCTCAGTCTCTGAGACGCTGGCATCACTGGCCACACCCCGCACCTGGCTCCTCCTTGGATTTCGTACTGGTCAGTCCTTAGCATGGCGTGTAATTACTCCACGTACCACTAGGTCCCTGCATGCCCTGGCCACCTGGTGGCAGTCGCACCAGCAGCTCCTCTGGAGGCCCTGGCCCGTGGCTCAGTTGACCACCTCCTGGGTGTTCCACCTGTGGCTGGGACTCCCTGCCCCCTCTAGTTCCCAGTCCCGTCTCAGGCACCCCCAGGAAGACGGGAGCCAGCTTGCCGGCCCTGGGCACGGGGGCACCCATCATGGACTCGGACCTACTGTCAGTCTCGCAGTTGTTCACTGTCAACTCAATTCCATAGATCTTGACTGATCACCTATGACACGGGGACACAGCAGATGGTGAGGAGCAGCAGGCACCCTGGCCTGCCGTGGCTCTGCACGGGAAGGTGGTAGTCGTGGCCAGTGGTCGAACTGGAGCATTGAGTGCCCTCACAGAACTGTGGGGTACGACTGTCCTTCTCTGGCTTCAAGGCTCAGTGCCACACCTCCTCCTCCCACCTCTGTGCCACCAGTGGCCTTTGCTGCGTGTCTGTCCCTCTGTGCTGCATGGCCGACTTCTGTCCCACCCCGTCCCCCTGCCTCTCTACTCCCTGCCCCGTGCCTGCGTCCCCTGTCTCAGAGTCTCCATTTCTCTGTTTTTGCACAGAGAGCCGATTCGCCTTAGTTTCCAGCTTGTTTGGTAGCTGGGCTCAGTGGTGCAGGCCTGGCATCCAGCGCTCTGAGCAGCTGAGGCAGGAAGATCACCAGTTCAAGCCCAGCTTGGGCAGCTTAACAACTTGGCAGGACTCTGTTTTGAAGTCAAAAATTAAAAATTGGGCTGAGAATACAGCACAGTGCAACGACCCTGAGCCCAGCCCCCAGCATCACAGAAAACCCCAATAAAAAGAAAATGCAGTAATTTAGACAAATCAGTCAGTACTTTGGCTCCCTGCTTGGCCAGCAGGGCTGGGCTCCATGGCACGCGAAGCGTGGGCAGGGGAGTCCCTGGTGCATGATGCCAGCTTGTCCTCTCTCAGAGGCTGACAAGTGGGGACAGCTGAGTCCCCCTGTCCCTGCCGTTCAGCCCCAGGACCTGAAAGCAAGTGCCCACCTAGTCCTGGCGGGGGTGGGGCTCCTCTGAGTTAGAAGCAGGTGGGTAATGCGGATGGGTGTTGCTCATTAAGCCAAGTCGCCTCCCCACCTAGCTATGGGGCAAAGGCAGTGGCCATGAGCCCCTGTCCCCTCTGCCAAGGACCCTTAAAACTCAATTAGCAGGTGAGGAGGCGATGAGCAGGGCCCACCTGTCCCTGCCTGAAGCCAGCATCAGGGGGAAGGCTGGTGGGGCTGAGCCTGAGGTGGCACCCGGGAACCAAGGTCAAGGTGGGTGTTGGAGCTAGGGCAGGGCCTCCCTCGTGGGGAGCGCAGTGGCCTGGCCTGGAGGGACGGCACCAGCCTGGGTTCGGATTGGCTGTGCCGCCATGCCCCGCTCTCCCTGGAGGTCCTCCATGTGAACAAGGGCATGGGGTGGGTTTCCAGATGATGCCCCCAGGTGCCCCTGCATGTGCCTGACATCCCAACGCTCTGGCAGGCTGAGGCATGCCCAAGCTCAGTCTGGGACACTGTATGAAACCCTGTTTGAAAAACAATAAACCAAGGTCTGGAATGTAGCTCAGTGTGAAAGCCCTGGGTTCCATGCCAAGTATGACTAAACAGATAGGTACATACGTATGTACATACATATTCTACATACGTAGTATAACCATATGTAGGACCAGGTCCATCCAGGCTCCTTCAGGAACTAGGGGGATGTGACGGAGGGCTGACCCTGTCACCCCAAACCCTGGCTGAGGCAAGAGTTAACCCTTTGATTGCTGAGTGGTCGGGAGGTAGAGGTCTCAGCAGAGGGACAAGGGTGACCGCGGCTGGAGAGGTGACACTAGAGGGCTCAGGAGAGTGACTGTCCACCCATTCTTGTGGTAACATTCTGGACGTTAGTTACTGGGGCAGCCGCACCAGCAGGGACCTGCTGTCATCAGGGAGGCAGTACCAGCCCAGCTTAAGAGTGCAAGGTTACAGGGGAGCGGGGCCGCCTGGGGGGAGGGGGGGCAGGACTAAATGACCTTCACCTTCTGCAGAGAGGTGTGTGGCTGGGTTACCTCGGGACACTTTTTATTCCTCCCTGGGGGCCTCTGGAGCTGTGGTGGGGACCCCGGAGGAGGCAGGTGCCTGCGATGTCCCAGCCCTGCTGTCCACCCCCACATGGGCCGCCACTCCGGGCAGGAGGAGCCCTGGCACCCACCCCAGGCGGTCCCCTCACCCACGACTCCTGAAACTGCTTCCTCAGCTCCTGGCTTGTCTCAGCCTAAGTAGGCCTCTTGGATTTATTAGTTCTGGGGGCAGAAAGAAAACAGCTTCTCGCACAAGTACGTTTAGTGCCACATTTCAAACTTGCAGTCTTGATCTAAATGGTGGTCAACACATTTTAAGGCTCGTAGGTAAAGCTGCATTCGCCTCCGTGGGCCCGCCGTCTGATAGAGCCACCTGAGCGTGGGGGCTATCAGCCCGTCCTGCCCCAGGTGGCCCTGGCTTCCACCCATGAGCTTTGAAACCACCAAGAAGGGGGGAAAGAAAAAAAAAGCTGGTCGAATAAGCTCTCATTTTAATTAAGCCCGAGTGCCGCCCTATGGCGGAGGTGCTCACAGGGAAGCGTTCCTTCCACTTTGCGAGAAGCCGGAGTACTTGTTCCCTGTGTCATTTTTATATTCCTTTTTGTGTGGCAATTAATATTTAACTCCTGGGAAATAAAGCTGCCACCTGATACTGTCTTTATGGCCTAGAGTTAAAATAACTGTTCCCGATAAACCAAATCGTAATGAAGGATTGGGAAGACCCTGCCAATAGGGGGGCTCCCTCCTCCGATTAATTCCCCTCCCTCCCAGTGATGGACCCCTGAATGAACTCCTTTGGGTTTTCTTTGTTGTTGTCTTGCTGGGGACAGAGCCCAGGGCCTTGACTCTGAGCCCATTTTGGTTGTCGATTTTGAAGCAAGGTCTAGCTAAGTTGCCTAGGCTGGGTTCGAACTGATGATCCTCCTGCCTCAGCCTCCCAGAAGGCTGGAATTTCAGGCCTGCACCACTGGGCCTAGCTCTGAATGAGCCTTTTTATCTCTAATTTATTTCACTTTTCCGTGATCACATATCATGAACCCTAAACAGAGTCATCATGGAAAAGCAGATGGGTGTACGTTGGAGGGGTGGGACTTGTGTCTCTCAGAGGGCACAGTGCGCGGGCTCACGCTGTATAACACCACCGCCGGGGAGCTGGTGTCCGCTTGACTCACATCCTCTCCGGCCAGAGCTCGTCCTTGACAGGCGGGAATGGAGAAGGCGGCACGTTGGTAGTTGCAGGTGGGATCTGGGCTCTGCCTCGTCCTGCGGTGCTGACCTGGGGGCCTAATTGGAGTTTACAAGTGATTACAGGCCCTCCCCGGGGACGCTGCTTAGCGATGAATTCTCAAATAAGTTGCAAAGCAGTGACGAATTAACTTGTTATGCTGTCAAAATCAATTCCAGCAGAAGACAGCTTAACTTCCCCTGCCCTGCCCTCAGGGTCCTTGAGCAGGCCTGGCCACCCTCTGTCCTGGAAGAGCTGATCAGGGGACACTTCTGGCCCCAGCTGCCCATCACTGTCGTCCCTTAGCTTAGCTAAAGTGTCTGTTTTGGTTTTATGGTACTGGGAGTTGATATCAAGGGGATCACACTGAGTTACATCCCTAGCTTTAAAAAAAAAACATTTTTATTTTTTAATTTTGAGATAGATTCTCACTAAGTTGCTAAGAGTCCCAGGCTGGGCTGGAACTTGGAGTCCTCCTGCCTCAGCCTCCCCAATTGCTAGGATTATAATCGTGTGTGTCCCCATAACCAGTTAACATCTCTGGTTTGGATGAGAGAATAAATTCTCAGGTGCAGCAAACAGGGGAGCAGGAGGGGGGAGTCAGCCCGAACAGGTCCCTGCCCCTCTGTCACGTGACACTTCCTCCCACTAACACTAGGGGAAGATTGATTCTTGCTGTGGCTTTAAGTAAGATAAACATCTGAAGCCCCCAAGATCTTTATTTTGTAGTATCGAATGGAAGGGGCCATTTATAAATGTCCCCTTAATATTTCTGAAGCAGATTGGCCAGTAATTTATAGACTGCAACGTTGAGGACTGAATTAATTTTCCAGTGAGGAAAGTCTGTGCCCAGCTGGGTGAGGGCTGCACCCAGCAGCTACAAGCTGAGTCAGAGAATGCCAGGGATGAAAGTTGCCTCCTCCGGTGTCCCTGATGGGGAAACTGAGGCCCAAGTTCATGCAGCCAGCCTCTGGCTAATCGTCCATGTGGGGGCCCTTCCACATAGGCACGTCTCAACAATGAGCCCGCCCATCTGTGCTGGGGTACCTATAGCCTCAGAGCCCCATGGAGTTACCTGTCTTCTCCAGTTTTGGGGTTTTCTGTCTTCTGAAAGAGGAGTTGTAGGCCAGTGTTCAAGGTCAAGGGCCATGTGAGGATCTTGGGTTTGAGTGGGCGCGGGACCAATTTCCACCAAGCACCTACTGTGTGTCAGGCCTTGTATTCATATCATCCCGTCGGTAATCATTACAGTAATGCTGGGGGTGTGAGCAGGTGTGCCAGGGTCCCGTTTTACAGATGGGAAAAATGAGGCTCAGAGAGTTAAGTCTTGTTCCCTGTCCTCATCCTTTTCCTCAACAGCTCTTTCTTATCTTTCCAGCCCAGGACAGGGAGAAAAGGGTAGCCCAGAGGCTTGCAGTGGCTGGGACAGCTAGGTGGGCACTCGCCAGACCAGTGCTGCTTACGGGTAATGCGCCCACAAGCCCGTTGCTGAAGTACCGGGAAAAGGGGCAGAACATGGGGCGTGTGGCTCTGTGTTTCTAACAGAGTCCCTTTGGTGCTGCAGCACAGGTCCAGGGCTGCTGGCCTCCTTGCTTTCCCAGACTCCATCCCTGTGGCTGGAGGGTTGTTTGTTTTGGTGGTACTAGGGATTGAGCCCAGAGCCCGCACAGGGAGCTGTATCCTCATTCCATCTTTATTTTGAGACGGGGTCTCACTAAGTCACTTAGTTGCCCAGGTTGGGTTTGAACGTGCCATCCTCCTGCCTCAGCCTCCCAGAGTGCTGAGATTACAGGCCGGTACCACAGGGCCAAGCGTGCCAGTAACTTCGAATGGTGAAAGTGTGTGTTCTCCTGCCTCGGGGACTTTGAGCTGCTGTGTGCTTAGTGTGCAGGCTCTGGGAGAGAGACGAAACCAAGAGCCAGCCAGATCCAGTTGTGCCTGAGCTGTATTTAAAGCCGCAGTGCAAGGGCCACTTAAGATTTTGCGCCATTGTAATTCAATAACTAGTAATTTCATGACAGATTGGCCATCATATACACGGGGTTCTTGAATCACAGTGCGTGCTTCAGGGGCGAGTGAGGTCTTCACTGTGAAAATCGAGTTAAGAGCCAAGTGTTACTAAACATTATAAACAGCTCCGGCTTCATTTCTCCGAACACTCTCCATCATGAAATGAGACAAGAAACTCCTGGAGCACCAGGGACGGAGGAGGCTTCCTGTCCCTTGCCTGCTGCGGGTGCCAGTGCTAACACACGCTTCCCACCTCAGCACCCTGTGCAATTGCGGGGTGCCTCACACTGGGACATTTGCAAAGAGAAACGCTTGCGAATTACATGTCTGAAGAACGTCATTACATCTTTTGCAGTTTAGAATTGGTGAGCGTCATTGAAAGCTACATTAGCTGAAGAATATGAACTTTATACAAGTGTTATTCCTGGCCCGTGAATTTTGATAGTTTTATTGACTCTTTAGTGCCAGAAGCCCAGGGTATGAATATATAACGTTTCCTGAAAGACGCGGAGAGGTTCAGGAGTTTGGGAGGTTATCAAGGGCCAGCCAGCACAGATGGAGCATAAATCCTGTCTCATGGCAGAAAACAGTTCCTGGTAGGGTTCTGGGTGTGTTTTGTCGGGACCGAATGAAATTTATACTTCCTTGTGTGGTTCGATTCAGGAAGGTTACCCCGATACACAGATCTTGTGTCTACACTCGCCGCATACCTAGATTTCCGTCTGTGCCAGAAATAATGCCTGCTCTCATCGCCGGCTGCAAGCGAATGACTTTTATCATTTCAAAGACTGGTTCCTTTTTCCCTTTTATGTTCATTCGTTCTTCTCTTTCTCTCTTTTATCCATCCTCTCCCAGCCTTTCTTTCTTCTTCTGCCATTCACATTCCCCTCACCTCTAAATTAACCTGGCCCTCCCTCAAGTTTAAGACCTGCCTCAGATCCCCTGAGATGAGTCCCTTATCTTGGGGCCACTATATAACCGTGTAACAGACAAAGACTTTTGTAAGATGGTGTGTTAGCCACTTTTATGTCACTGGGCCACAGCACCTAAAAACAACAACTTAAAGGCAAGGTTTAGTTTAGCTATTGGTTCAAAGGTTAGCTATTGGTTCAAAGGTTTCACTGTTGTTTTTTGTTTTTGTTTTTGAAACAGGGTCTCACTCTGTAGTCCAGGGTAGCCCTGAACTCACTGTGTGGCCTCAAACTAATGGTAGTCCTACTGCCTGAGTGCTAGGATTACTGGCATGCACCACCGTGCCCCACTAATTTTTATGTGATGCTAGGGAATCGAACCCAGGGCCTTGCATTTGCCAAGCTAGTACTCTAACCACTGGGCTATGCTCCCAGACTGTAGAGAGCTCATTTTGTTCATGTTCATGGTCACAGGCGATGGCAGCAGGGCGAAGGCGCAGGAAAGCCATTCAGCACATGATGGCAGGGAGTGCAGAGCATGATGGGGAAGGAGCCAGGGGCAAGAGTACATATTCCCAGGCCTCACACCAGCGATCTGCCATCTCCGGCAGGCCCCAACTTTCAACAGCATATGACATCATCAGCAGGCCAGTCCTCCAGATCCATTTACCCCATGTTCCAATCACCATCCAGGTACATAAGGGGACATTCCAGAGTCAAAACCGTAAAGTGCAGTGTGGCTACAATGACCTCCTTTGGACTTTCTCACGTGGAAATTTTTGATAAAGGCATTTGGTGCCTGGTGTTCACCCTCTCCCACAACTTTCCAGTCTGTTTGCCCTGCCCAGGACAACAGTGGGAACTGCCATCCCGGTAACCCTGGAGTGCTTTCTACAGCTGGGCTGGAGCTGGCCGTGTGAAGAGGCTAGAGGAAGGGAAGGGCACTCCAGGTTGTAGGAACAGCATCTGGGATGGCGTGGAGTTGGGCAAAGGCCCGCCAGGGTAGATGCTGAGAAGTCCCTGGGGCAGGAGTGATGGCTGTAGCCGAAGCCCCCGGGGTCTGTGTGGGTCAGGCTATGCTAATTTGTCACAAAGGACCTCTGGGAGGGTTTTAAACCACAAGGGGACTGATCAGCCGTGTGCATTCACGACCACACAGATGATGCCAAGATCGTCGCTCATGAGGCTAAGTGACAGGCTTTCGGGCAGACCTGGCCGCGAGCTGCTGTGTGATCCCCAAGGCAAGCACACTGGAGATGAGGGTCCAGCTGGTGCTACCGCCTGGTGGCTGCTGGGAGCTGAGCAGGGCAGGGAGTCCAGGACTTGAGGAAAAGAGAAGGGCTGAGGCCGAGGGTGGACAGAGGAGCGGGGAGAGAGGGGCTGGGAGTGCAGAGAGTTCAGTTGAAGGCTTCAGGAGTCCCAGAACATCTGGGCCTGTGTCTCCCTCAGTCAGAGCTGTGGGCCCCGAGGGTAGCAGTTATGTCACCAAGGGCAGGATCCCATCAACTACCCGCAACTCAGGGGAGCCTGGAGACTCCGCTGCTGGTTTGGGAAACTTAGTAACACCACAGTTCCCCATCCCCGTGTGTAATACACTCTAAAGTCTGCTGGGCCACTTGACCCTGTTGAGCTGGTTGTTGACAGAATCTAAGGCAGGTGGATTCCCTGAGCCAGGATAAAGGAAGATGAGGCAGTTAAGCCCCGCCTCCACCTGGCTCGGGGCTGAGCACAGTGGGGAAGCAGCAAGTGAGAGCTCTTCCCGGAGGAAGCTCGGGGCCAGGATGAGGAGATCGGTTGATCCCACGGAAGTGGCCAGGAACTGCGCAGAAGTACCATGTATCACAGAGCCATCGTCCAGCCATCCACCCATCTACGGGTCCACCCATTCAGTTACACACGGCGTCATCCAGATCCCAAGCTGGTCCTCCCAACTCTGGCTGCATATTGCAATCCCCTGGGAATTTTTTTTAAAAATTCAGACGTCCAGGCCCCAGCCGCAGAGATTCTAACGTGTTTGGTCTTGGTAGAGGTGAACTTCAGTATTTTATATGAAGCTCCCTAGTGGATTCAAATGTGCAGCCAGAGTCCAGAATGTTCTAGAGTCTAACAGTTCAAAGAAAGGGAGGCCGTGAGGGCAGGGCCACAGTGAACTTGAACTTCGGAGCCCGGATGCTCTGGGAGCCCCATCCCAGCCTCACTCTGAGCTGGGCAGGCTGGGTGAGGCTGGAGTCCAGGCTTGGCCCTCACCCCCTTCTCCTCAGCTGTCTGGGAAGGTGCTGAGGGGAGGTGTGACTCGAGCTGGGCCTCGAAGGACAATTGGCCTGGGACAGGCAGACACAGCACAGCCAGGGGTGGACACCAGGCTGCGGTACTGGGAACTTCCTGCCCTTGGCAGGGACTTTTCATGCGTGAAATCAGCCTCATCCCCCAAGGCTGAGCTTCTTCTGGGATGTCCTTTGACATCAGCCCCATATCTGCATTTGGTAAAGGAAACAAGAACTGTGGGACCATTCCTCACCTTGGCATAACTCACAATCGACCCTGCTGTCTTGGAAAGTTCCCACGTAGCCCCCACTGGAGAGCTGAGGAGCCATGGGCCGTGGCAGGGAGGAAGTTTAAACAATTACTTTGCTCTGATTAAGAAGGCCGTGGCTCTCAGAGGAGCACCATTAGTGTGAATGTGAGGGTGACAGATGTGGCCCTGCCCACATAAATCTCACCTGGGTGCCTCCGTCCCCTCCTTAGGATCCATGTAGTGGATAAATTCTCCAAATCTATTTTTGTGCCATTGCCAGCAGCTGCTGATGGAGTAAATAAGAGTTATGGCCGCCATCATGGCATCACTTACGAGGGGCTGAAAAAGCCAGCAAATATGTCCACACGGCTCTTATAAATCTGTTATAATGTGGGCTCAGGTTTCCAAGGAAGTTCCACGAGGCTGCACGACACTGCTGTCCCTGGAGGCCGAGCAGGTGACTGAGTGGGCAGGTGTTGGAGAGGGCCCCGGGTGGCTCAGAATGATGGTG
Organism: Ctenodactylus gundi; assembly: GCA_004027205.1. Lineage (NCBI taxonomy): Eukaryota > Metazoa > Chordata > Mammalia > Rodentia > Ctenodactylidae > Ctenodactylus > Ctenodactylus gundi. The sequence goes on from PVKB01001413.1 coordinate 190,521, forward strand.
GTCCCTTCCCTCTCTCCTCTGAGTCCTAAACCATCACGGGCAACTGCGAGAGCACAAGGTGCAGCGCCTCTGTGTGCCCAGGCTAGAGGGCAGGAGGCAGCGAGAGCCAGGAGCACCCGGGGCCGGGCCCTCTGCCTGCCTGACACCCACGACCCAGCCTCTGCTCCCCATCCTCAGTCGCAGCTTACCCATCCCAGGCCTCAGTTCTTTCACCTGCAAAATGGGAACAATTAAATAATAACCGATAACAATACCTGACTCACGGCAAGAGGACTGGGGGAGTGGGAAGGCGTGGGAGGGGGGAGACAGAGTGACTTCAGGACTGTCCCCTGAGTGCAGGTCCACAGGAGTCCCTGGGAGACAGCGGTCACCCAGCGCTCCTGGAGAGGTTCACTGCCTTTCACTGTTTCTTGGCCCCCAGGGGCCTCTGTAATGGTGAATTCCCTCAGTTGTTTCTTTCCTGCTGGTTGGCTTGTGCCCTGGGGGAGAGTTTATGACTGGCTCCCTGGGAGCGGCCATCACCAGCCTCTGCCTCCTAACTGCTCCAGCCCCCCACATCTAATCTCCATACACCAGCCAACATGGATATTTTACAGTCCTGGCAAACTGTTCTCAAGTATGTGCCAACGACTCCTGTAGGTGTCCGTGGTCCTGTGCTGCTGCCCAGGTACAGCACTGACCTTCCAGTCCCCTGCACCCGGCGGGTATCTCTTGGGGACCTCAGAGCCTTTGCACTAGTCATTTCCTCTGCCTCCCTGTGGCTTGTTCCTTACCATCTTAAGCCTTGGCTCAAATGTACAGGTCTTCACCCCACGCACCCTGTTTCCTGCGGTGCTATTCTCCCATGCACAGCATAGCCGATATGCTCACTCTGTTAATTCGTCCATCTGCCACTTGTCCCCTAGAATGGAGGCTGTGAGGGTGGTGCTGAGGTCATCCCTGTACTCTGCTGCACCCTCAGTAGTCACAGCAGTGCCCGGGACCTAAGAGCCGGGAGCATGTCAGTCGCCGGAATGGATGCATGGATGAATGAATGGTCGAGTGGACAGAGAGGTGGATGGCTTCAAGGGTCAGAGAGCAAACAGGGCCAGTGGTGCCACCTACAATGCCAGCACTCTGGGGGATCTGGAGCAGGAGGATCACAGGTTCAAGCCCCGTCTGGGCAACATCATGACTTGAGTTGACTTTATGACCCTGTCTCCCAAAAAAGGAGTGGCAAGGCCCTGGATTTAAGTCCCAGTTCTGGGGGAAAAGATGTCTGTCTGGGCTGTGCCACCAGCTGCCCTGGGAAGAGAGTGGATCCTTACTGGGAGGACAGGCAGGGAAAGGACCTTCCCTTTCAGCCCGTAGGTCCTGGGGGTGACACTCTAGGCCCCATCCTGGGCCTGGGCCACAATGGAGGCAGGAACGCAAAATCAGCAAAGCCTAGAAGCCAGGGGGACAGTTCCCAGAGTCACTGGGCTCCTGCAGCTCTGAATAGCCAGCAAAGCTGTTAACATGCAGCTGGGCTCCACCCTCCACCGGGACGCTATGCAGATGGCCCGGGGCAGGGGAGGGGCATATCCCCAGCCCTGGTCCCCATTTAAAAAAACATCGCTTCCCTCGAAGCCGCTGCACACTTGGCTTGCAAATTCGAAATGTCAATAGTTCCCCCAGTGAAGGCAGCAGAAGGTTGAAAGGTTAGCCCTTTTAAGAAGCTAATTGCCGTCGGTAAATGAGAAGTATGAACACAGAGGCGGCCTTCTCCTTGGTCACCTCTTGCCCCATCCTGACCCTTTTCCCTGGCCCTGGGCCCCGGGAGCAACACAGTTTAAAACCCAGAGCTGGGGCCTAGAATACGGATTGTCTGTGACGAGCAGACAGCCCCACCTCCTGGGAAGAAGCAGGTCCCCTGTGGTCTCTGCCAGTCCCCGACATGACCTCTGACCTGTTCCAGAGGCAGGGCTGATTCCAGTGTGTGCCCTGACATGAGGGGTGAAGGTGCTGTTTGGGGCACCCCAGCCCCAACCCAAGCTGTCTTGTGTGTGTGTGTGTGTTGTGGGGGGTGGGTCATTAGCCTCAGCGTCCCCACCTGGACTGGGGACATGAGGAGAGGGCTCGCTGCTCACAAGGATGTTTCCAGGTCCTGGATGGAGAGGAGGTTGGGGGGCTCTCAGGAGCTCCCCAGAGCGCACTGCGGAAGCTGTGGAACTTTCCATAAGAAAGCACGGTTACATTTTCGTCTATTCTAGTGTTGCAGAGAATGCATGAGGTTGGGGGACTATTCTAGTGTTGCAGAGAATGCATGAGGTTGGGGGCAAGCTAGCCTGCTGAGGACTCACACGCCCATCCGGGACACTGGGGTGGCCAGGCTTTGCCCTCCCTGTCCCACACTGAGCCCTGACATACGAGTCCTCTGAGACACACCTGCACCTTGCCGCCTCCTTTGTTGAGCAGTGGTGTTTGTTTGTTGGTGTTTGTTTGAACACGAATGATCCACAGTCTATGCCATACTACTTACATGTCAGTGGCGAATCTGTGCCCATATATGTCCCTCCCTTGGCTTCCCGTCTTCCACACCCCACTCTCAGTATCCACGTTCTTTCCTGTCCATCACCCTGTTTCTACTGAGGCAGGGGTTCTAGGGGCGAAGGAGGCCAGGGGCCTCAGTTCAGAAGCTGACTGGCACCAGGCCGGGTGGCCCAGGCCTGTAATCCCAGCACTCTGGGAGGCTGAATCAGGAGGATCTGAAGTTTAAGCTGGGCAATTTAACGAGACCTTATTTCAAAATCAAAAATAAAAATGGACTAGAGATGTAGCTCAGTGTGAAGGCCCTGGGCTTGATCCCTTGTACCACCAAAAATAAAAAACAACAGAGTTGCCTGTGGACACCTGCCTCCACCCTACCCCCCCCCCCCCCCCCCCCCCCCCCCCCCCAGAGCCCCCAGACTGCGCAGAGAAGCCAACTCTCCCTGTGGAATTCCATGCAGATGACTGTCCCTCGCCTTAACCTGTCAGGGAAGGGTACCTTCTGGGTCCCCCACCTCGGTGACATCAGGTCTGGAAGCTCAGCCTCAGAGCAGTTCCTTGACTTCTCTTTTCCTTGGGGGCCCAAGGTCCCCTGAAGCCCTCCCACGGCCCCTTGGAGGACGTGTGGGCTGAGGACCATCTCAGGTCTCCTGGCTGACCCTGCAGCAAGGATGCCCACTGTCTGGAGCTGGCCTATCCCTGTCTACTAACTTGTGGGCCAGGGACAAAGGAATTTGAAATGGTGGGGACATCAGAGAGACCTGACAAAGTATCTGCTCTGGCTACCGCTGCTGTTCTTTACAGAGTGGAGTAGGCCTGTCATGGGGAAGCAGGGATTACAAAGCTTATTGTGACCAACACTTTCTCTGATTTCATATGACCCTTAAGACAAACCCAAGAGAACCTGGCCCAGGGGGCACAGGCCTGTGATCCTAGCACTCTGGGAGGCTGAGACAGGAGCGTCACAAGTTCGCAAGTTTGAGCACACCCTGAGCAACTTAATGACTTAGTAAGACCCTGTCTCAATAAACAATAAAAAGGGGCTCGGGATGTAGTTGGGGGGAGGCCCTGAGTTCGGCCCCCAATGCCACCAACAGAAACAAGTCCATGAGGAGGACAGAACAGTCTCATCTTACAGATGAGGACACTGAGGCTCACCTAAGATAAATAACTTGCTCAGTTAGCAAATGATAGAAGAAGCAGGTTCAGAAATGTTTAGTAACTGGTCCAAGGTCACACAGCTAACAAAATGCTGAGCTGGGATTCGCACCACTTCTGTCTCTTGGGGGAAATATTGCTCTTTTCACCCTCCAGTGCTGCAAGCAGCAGCCAGCCACTCTTTCCGAACACCATGTAGAGAGGACTGTGTGACTCTTCCATCCCTGCGTGGGCTTGTCCCTCCTGGGTCCTCTTTTCGTTGCAGAGGGTCAGCACAGCACCTTCCGTGGCTACCACTTGACACAGCCATTTGTGAGTCTGCAGAGCTGAGTGTGGAACGCATGTCAGGAGGTTCACTGAAATCCATGTGGACTGCCTGGGGACCGAGGTGACATTATTGTCTGCCTTAGAGCAGGGAGGACAGTCAGGTGGCACTCATCCCCCTACTCAGCCCGTCACCCTGAGGTGCTCAGCCAAGGGGACCTGTCAGAAGAGCTGCTCCCCAGGAAGTCCAGGCCACGCACTGGGAAGGGGACCCTGGGAGAATTCCCCTTGTGGACAGCAGGCCGTGGCAGCCCCTGGGTAAAGGGGAGATGGGTACGGGAGGCCTGTCTCTTGTCCAGGCTGACATGGAAGCTCCCTGCAGAGGGACAGTGCCACTAAGAGGGTGTGCCCGGATCGCCACTTGTCCTGCAAGGGCATCCCTTCCAGCAGGGGTGGGTCCTCGTCACAGACTGTGCTTGCACAAACTTAGCCACTGTGTCACTGGGCGCCAGACTCACAGGACTTTGTGGGGCGTATGGGCTACCGTGACCCAGAGCTGTGCGCAGCAGCAGGGTGACATACCAAGCGCTCGTCACTGTCACACAGGCTTCGCCGAGGACCGACTCCTCGTCCCGCTCCTCCCCTCCTTCCCTCGTGCTTAGGCACCCGGTCATCTGTCTGTAAATATTTCAGCGTGTGGTTACCTCTTCCTGGGCGTCTCCCCCTGGGGCTGGTATCAGGGGTCTTTCCCATCTTTTTTTTTCTTTTCTTTTCTTTTCTTTTCTTTTCTTTTTTCTTTTTTTCTTTTTTTTTTTTTTTGAGACAGGGTCTCACTCTATAGCCCAGGCTAGTCCTGAACTCATTGGTGTAGCCCAGGCTGGCCTTGGACTCAGGACAATCTGCCTGCCTCAGCCTCCTAAGTGCTGGGACTACAGGTGTGTACTACCACACCTAGCTTTATGTGGTGCTAGGGAATTGGACTCAGGGCCTTGAGCTTGCAAGGCAAGTGCCTTAACCACTGTGCCATTCCTCCAGCCCTCTTTCCCAAATCTTTGAACACCCAGTGCTCGGTTGACCAGAGGCTGCCCAGGTTGTGTTTGTCGAGTGACTAAGTGGCTAAGCAATTCCTGGTGGCTTCTCTGCCTCACCCAACTCCTGAACGGCTGGTTATCAGCAGGGCAGGTGCTCCTTAGATGGCACGTGTGTGGGAACGGTTCTGTTGCAGGGATCCCCGATGCTCTGGGTTGCCCATAAGACACCTCAGATATGGCTTCTCTGTCAACATCCCGCGGGTGTAATGACATCAGCTGTGCAAACAGCCAGGTCAAGGGCCGCTGGGCTGTGAGTGGCCTGGAACCAAGGGCCCTTGCCCAGACCTCCCCCAGAAGCCCTGTCAGGATGACAGATGGGACATTTTAGGGCCCTGGTCCCCCAGGATGCTCTTGCGGCACAGCTGGCCTGGTGGGACCTCCTTTGCATCTGATTTCAGCCATGAGGAGCCACACAGCCTCTCTGTCCTGTGGCCCTGGAGCCCAGTGTCTTCTAAGAGGGGCACTGGGGGAGGCTGGAGATAGGCCTTGGGTTGCTAGGCACTCGTGAGCACCTACTGCATACCAGCACCTGCTGCAGAGGAGGGAAGAAGCCCCGGTCCCCACCCCAAGGGAACTTCTAGAAGCCGAACAGCCCCAAGCTCCAAGCTCAGCGGGAGCAAGGCCTTGGCCTAGGCCAGCCGTCGCCCTGGCTCAGGGAGGGGTTGACTCGGACTTACAAGCTGCCACTGTGTTCCCTTCCACCAGCCTAAATGGCTCTTTTGTGAAAACTTTTTTTTTTAAATGTGGCTTTTCCTCTGAGTAGACGCAGCCACACTCTGGAGGGGTTGTCGGCAAGCAAGCTGAGAGCCTGCCGCACTGTGGCCCACTCCCCCTCGGCCTGAGAAGCGTAGACAGCTACCTGCCACGCTCGGGCTCCGGGGCTGCTGTCTGGCAGAGGTGTGAGGCCTGGAAAGGAGTAATTAGAGCTGCGTGAGGTTGCTAGCAGGAAGTAAACAAGTCGTTCTAGAATGCTCTCAACTTCCCCTCCGACCCCAGCCCTGCCTGGGACCGGTGCCTAAATCCCCCTGGTGAGATACTGTCTGGACACCACTACTGAGGAGCACCCCCAGACTCTAGGGGCCTAGAGGACCCAGCTAACCCTCGCTGCGGAATCCGCACAATTTGCATGAGCTGAATTTGCATGAACATGTGCCATTGAAAGGTAATTATCACTGGAAAGTGGCTGGGATGGGACTCTGGGGTGACACATCAGGAATCGTTTTAGCTTTCTGATGAAGAGGCTCCTGGAAGTGTGTGTGACTTTAGGCGGCCACCACTGTCACCAGCTCCGGAGCCCGCAAAGCCCACCGGTGACACGGGGAAGCCCTCCAGGGTCGCCCAGGCCCACCCACTGCGCACTCACTTCAAAATCCCCCCTTACCACTGTCTCTAAGCCCCCTATTCAGAACGGGTGTGATCACCTGCTGACCCTCAGCGGGCAGGAGTGAGAGACCCTACGCCCCAGCGCCTTAGCTGAGGTAGAGATAGACCCAGGAGAGCGATGCCCTTGTCCGGTCCCTCCCTGACCTGGCGCAGCGTGGCCTTCTGGCGGTGGGGGCACCAGGCTTTGGGGTGGTCCCACCCCCGACCCCTGCCGCCCCACAGAGAGAGGAGATGGCGGGCAGTGTGCTCACGAGTGCTTTCCCTTCTGTGGGAGGGAGTTTGCCCCCGCCTTTCCTTCCTGAGAAATGGAGCCCTGGTGCTTGGCACACTGGAGCCACGGCGTCCCTCCTCTTGCCTCTTAGGAGACCGGGGTGGGGCTGCTCAGCTGATAGCTTCTGCCCCCGCAAAGCCTCGGAGGGCGGTAGTCCCGGCGGCCCCCTCCTGGGGACACTCATCCTGTTAACCTCCCCACTGTGGTCTGGAGAGATGGGCTTCAGGGGGTAATGAATCCCGGCCTGCCTAAAACTGTGCCACATTGCCACCACCTCATTACTGCGCTTAAAATGGGACCATTTATCATTTGTTTCAGACTCAGCCTGTCTGGGGCGGGGCTCTTCTGCTCAGTGGCCCTGCGGAGGGGAGAGGGGACAGCTTGTAGGACACTTTGTAGGCCACTGGGACAGGAGTGCCCGTCCTTTGTGGTGACGCTGCAGGTGCTGAGGGCTACACCAGCCTGCCCGGCGCCCCTTCTCCTCCTCCCGCCTCAGGCCCAGGGGCCAGCAGGCCCAGATGATTGAATTAGTGAACTTGGCTGGATCCTTCGTCACCCTGCTGGGCAGGGGCAACACAGACTGTGGCAGGAGGAACACAGACTTGGAGGCCGGTCCAGGGGCAGCCTGGGTCACTTTGGTGTGACCTTGGGCTGCTGGTGGCTATGACTGAGGCAGCTTGAGCTTGCTCACTTGGGCCTCAGTTTCTCATCTGTAAAATGGAGTCCGTGCCGTTCTCCTGTATGTATAATAACTTGGACCCCCCCCCAAAAAAAAAAAAAAAAAAACCACAGTGCTGAACGAACTTTGGGGTATTTTGAGACAGGATCCCACTCTGTGGTCCAGGCTGCTCCTGAACTCACTGTGTAGCCCCGGCTGGCCTCAGACTCATGGCAGTCCTCCTGCCCCAGACAGGTGCCGCCATGCCCGGCTCAAGCTCTACTCCTTTTCTCCCCAATGCAAAGGAAGACTGAAGGGTAGAAAACTGAGGTTAGAGGAATGGCGCAGTGGTTAAGGCACTTGCATAAGGCCCTGAGTTTGATTCTCCAGCACTACATAAATGCTGGGCATGGTGGCGCACACCTGTAATCCTAGCACGTGGGAGGCTGAGGCAGGAGGGTTGCAGTGAGTCCAAGGCCAGCCTAAGCTCCATAGAGAGTTCAGGACCAGTATGGGCTATAGAGTGAGACCCTGTCTCAAAAAAAAATAAATAAATAAAAATAAAAGAGTAGAAAACACCAGTACTAAAAACAGAAAGGTGCCAAGCCTTAATCATAGCCAGGTGCTCCAGTCTTTGTACCCATCCCCTGCCATGGTACAGAAGGGCCAGCTCTGGGACAGAGCCCAGGCTAGCCCCCGGGGGAGCGGCTGGGTTGGTGGGAACTTGCTCCTACTCCTGGACACCCTTGATCTCATAAGAAGGGTGATTTTTTTTTTCTTCCTTTCTTTCCTGCAGGGAAGATCTGATTTAATGGAGGATTTAAGGTTCTCATTTCAGAAGATGGCAGGGGAGTCAGGATGGCACTGGAAGAATCTCTCTCTCTCTTTCTCTTTCTGTGTGTCTATCTCTCTGAGAATTGAGTCCCAGGCCTCCTCATCCTCAGCCTTTTTGTTCTTTGAGATAGAATCTTACCAAGTTGCTCATCCTAGGCTTGAACTTGCAATCCTCCTGCCTCAGCCTCCCAGAGTGCTGATACCAATGTCACTCTGATCTCTATCCTCTGCCCCACGAAGCCCAACCTGGGTTCCACCTGTCTCATCCTCCCATAGTGCTGGATGACAAGCCTGTGCCACCAGGCCAGCTAGGGTGGGAGGGTTCTAGGCTGTCAGAGCTCAACCCCCAAAGAGCACTGACCAGCGTACAGGTGTCCTGCCCACCCTTGCACAAGTGGCAGCTTTTGCCTTCGAACAACCCTGTGAGGGAGCGGCTGTCCTTCTCCCAGCTCCACAGCTTAGGAAACAGGCAGGAAGCCCTGTTATCTGCCCAAGGCCATCCCCTAAGACAGCAGCTGAGCTCAGACAGGAAAGCAGACAGGCTTATTTAGCAGGTAATAGGTTAATTTATCCCCTGACTGTAGTAGGTATTCACTAAGTGCTTACTGGTTAATGGACCCTTGGAAGGATCTGCTGGGAATGCTAAGGGCTGCCGGGTTGGGGCGGTCAGGGAGGCCTTCCCAGGGCAAGTGAATGCTGCTAGGCCTCCCTTTGTCCCTCCCTACACTGCCTGGGCTTGGCCGGCAACAAGAACTCAGGCCGCCTGCACTTGGTCAATAGGCTGTGGAATGTCATTCCCAGCATGGTGGTCTAAGAAATAGTTCAGGTAAAAGCTGATGACCATGGCAGACCTCCTGGGAGGGGATGCAGGCCACCACTACACTGCCCTCCTGCTGAGTCCTGGAGGTGTGGAAGGAACAAAGAGGATAGAATATAAGGGGAGGCTGAGGAAGGAGGATTGCAAGTTTGAGCCCAGCCTGGGCTACACAGTACTTGGCAAGACCCTGTCTCAAACCAAAAGGTAAAAATTGGCTCTGGATGTTCAATCCTCAGTGCCCCCCCCAAAAAAAAAATTAGAAAAGAAGATAATTTTTTTGCTTTTAAAATATTTTATTATATAATCTTTTCATGGCACCATCAGGAACAACAGAAAACATTATTCCCTGTTCCTAAGCCACATCCTGAAAAATACATTTGTATTTATATATTTATACCAATACTCCACCCCATCCCATAATTCCACCACCTAGTGTAGGTCTTCTGCTGAAAGCAGGAAGCTGTTCTTGTAGGTACGAAAATATATGTGGAAGCTGAATGAAGTATTGGTTAGAGTAACCGGGGACAGCCAGTCGTGAGGCAGGGAAGAGGGACTGAGTCCAGCCGTGGCAGGGTGCGTCACGGGCCCACTGAGGCATTTCCTCATTTTTACTAGCATATATATGTGATACACAGTGGTTACGTTGAGCCTGGGTCTTTTGTGCACGTAGAGATCACGTCAACATTACCTCCCCCTCTGGGGCCCTCGCGCACCCTCCCTCACCTCCCACTCCCACTGCCACACCCGTTTGGTTCTATAAAATGACTATATTCTGGGCTTCTCATTTAACCTTCTGAGTCTGACTCACTTCCCTAAGCGTGGTGGTCTCAAGTTGTGTCCATTTACCTACAAAAGCATCAAATTCGTCATCATGGAAGAGTGGCGCTCCGCTGTGTTCATGTACCACAACTTCTGTACCCTTTGGTCTATTGGTGGGTATTCCAGCAGCTTTCATAATTCAGCTATTGTTAGTTGTGCAGACCCAACGTGGGTCTCTCTTGCACATTGCTTTTGACTTTTTTGGGAAGATACTAAGAAGAAGTATCGCTGGATCGAATGGAATGTTTTTATCTTTTTGAGGAATCTCCATTCTGCTCACCATAGTGACTGTGCCATTTTAGAGTCCCACAGCAAGGCAAAAAGGTTCCTTTTTCACCACAATCTCACCAGCACCGATCGCTGTTTGAATTCTTGGCATACGCCATTCTCACTGGGGTAGAATGACACCTTAGTGGTGCTTTGATTTGCATTTCTCTCATGGCTAAGGGTGTTGAACATCTCTTCATGTATTTCCCGGCCATTTGAACTTCAGAGAACTTCCTATTCATTCCAGCTGCCCATTTTGAAGTCAGGTCTTTGATTTTGAGGGGTCTATTTTTCTTCAGTTCTTTAAATATTCTAGTTATTAGCCTCTTGTCCAAGGTGGTAAAAATTTTTTCCTATTCTGTCGGTTCTCTCTTTCCTCTGTTGATAGTGTCCTTTGCTGTGTAGAAGCTTTCTAACTTAATATCCCATTTGTTGATTCTGGAGTTTATGTCTCTTGCATCAGGTGTCCTATTAAGAAAGTCCTTGCCCACGCCTCTGTCTTCTAGAGTTTTGCCTAGTTTATCCTCCAGAAGGTTCAGTGTTGCTGTCTTAATATCTTTGATCCACTTTGATTTGATTTCGATTCATTCTTCTGCTATGGATACTCAATTCACCCGGCACCATTTACTGAAGAGGCTGCCCTTTTCCCAGTGTATGTTTTTGGCCCCTTTGTCAAAAATCAGGTAGCTGAGGGTACTTGGGGTTGCCTGTGCATCCTCAGTTCTGTTCCATCGGTCAACCTGTCTGTTTTGGTGCCAGTACCATGTAGTTTTTATCACTGTTGCTTTCTAGCGTAACTTGATGCATGGAATCTTAATGCCACCTGCTTTCGTCTTAACATTGCTTTGGCTTGGGCCTCCTCTTCCATGACTGTCTTTAGTTTGGCTGTCCTAGCTGCCTCAATTGATCTGAAATGTTCCTTTTTCCCCAAAAATGATTCTTTATGAGTATACATTTGTAATCCATAATAATTACATCTATCAATGTGCTATAGTGGTTTCTTCCTGTGTGACTAATACTGTAGTGGTATTGTCACCCTGACGTGTGTGTTTAAACTCCCCAGCAGGATGTTGAACTTCCTGCAGCTGGCCCACCCTGCAGTTAGCCTTTGCTGCATGACAGCCTTTTCCCAGGCCAGTGTTCCTGGCTAGTCCCCACCTGTGCCTTTGCTGATCCTGTCCCTTGCCTGGAGGCCCTGCCAGCTCCATTATTCCTCCGAATCTTGCCCTCCTCCAAGGCCAAAGCTCTTATCTAATGTACACCTTGAGCGGCTCCTCCTGCAGCTCAGCTCACACTGAGGTCCTCTCATGCATTCCTGTGGTGTATGACAGTGGTGAAATATCTTCAACATGCTGAACGTGGCAATGCCCCCCCACCCCCCGTAATCCCACCATTCTGGACAGCTGAGGCAGGAGGGTTGCAAGTTTGGGCAGCATGCTGGGTTGAGTGGGGCAGAGGGCAGAGATTAGAAAGTGAGTTGTGCCTCAGAACTTGCTCTGTGCACGATGGGTAGGTCAAGGGACACACAGGGCACAATGTCACAGGCTGGTTCCTGGGTATGGAGACGGGGCTATTTGTGCAGAGGGGAGAGGGGACCCATCCAGACACTGTCGCTCAGAGGACTTGGCCTCGATGCCTCAGAAATGTGCCCAGAATGCCTCAGAAATGTGCTCAGAAAGAAACCTGCCTTCACTCCACCTGGACAGGGCGAGCAACTCCGTGGCCTGGGTTTGGGAACTGGACAGGCAAATCCACTTGGTCCCCAAGTCCTACAAACCAGCATGTGAGTCCCTTGAGCTTTCCTTGAATTTTCCCCCAGTGAAAATCAGAGTCTGGGTCAGAGCCTCAAGCCAAGCCTAGGAATTAATTAGGCATGTAATGCTCATTAGCAGTAATGAATGTCCCTCCCGGAAGTCCTTGCACTGCCTGGTAGGGGGTGTGGCTTCTGTGGTTGGAATTGAGAGTTTTCCCAGAGCTTGACACTGCAGGAGCCCCAGAGCCTGTGTATGTGTGTTTGGGGGGGAGTAGGTGCATATTGTAAAGTATGCATGCAACATGTGTGGGGTGGATGTCATTTGTGTTTGCGTGGCACAGGTCTGGGATGAGTGGACATGTGAGAGGGGCTTTTATTGTTCTATTTTTTTTTTTTTTGAGACAGGGTCTTGCTCTGTAGCCCAGGCTGGTCCTGAACTCACTGTGTCATTATGGAGCTCAGGCTGGCCTAAAATTTTTTGGCAATCCTTCTGCCTCAGCCTCCCAAGTGCTGGAACTATGTACCAACACATCCATCTTAAGTGGTGTCTTGTGTTGTCAAACACTTTAACTGCTGAGCTACGCCCCCAGCCTAACGTGTGAGGATTTTGATGCATGTGAAGTATGCACCATGTGGGAAGGTGACATCCGCTGGGCATACAGTACAACTGTCTGCAGACCTGCCTGGGGCACATACCTAGTGTGTGAATCATAGAAGGCTGGCGTGTGCGCACAGGAAGGAGAGCCTGGTGGGTGTGCGCTCAGGTATCTGAGCCTGCAGGACTTCGGCACTGCCATAGCAGTGGATGACTGAGAATTCCTGTGACATCCGGCAGAATTATGACCCTGCTTAACGCTAAGATAACATTGGTTGGGGAAAGGACAGGTGAAAAATGGCCCCAGGAAGAGAGAAAGGAAAGTGAGTGGCTCAGCAGAGAGCGAGCAGTGTTAGGGAGACGGGAAGAATCTTCAACTAATACTGAAAACTGCCAGGCCTGGTGGCACAGGTCTGTGATCCCAGCACTCTGGGAGGCTGAGGCAGAAGGATCGCAAGTTCAAGCCCAGCCTGGGTCTTGCTTTGAGACGACAGACCCTGTCTCTAAATCAAAACTTAAAATGGCTAGGGATGTAGCTCAGTACAAAGGGCCTGAGCTCAAGTTACTTACTTACTTAGACACACACACACACACACACACACACACACACACACACACGCACGCACGCACGCACGCACGCACGCGCACACACACACACACACACACGGTCCCCAAGACCTCACAGAAGGAGACAGCTCAGTCTAGAAGGACACAGGGAGAAGCAGGGAGCCCCAGAAGGGACATTAGTGTTGTTAAAGAAATGGAGAACGAGGTGGCCTCTGGGACAGAGATATCCCATGAGAGCCAGGACACAGGGGCAGGTACCTCTGAGCCTCCTAGAACACTTCCTGGTATCCTAGGTCCACCCAGGAGGAAGTTTGTACCCCACCACTCGCCAGTCCCTGAAGCAGCTTTCCTGTCCCTGTTTCCGGTTCCACTGAGGTCTGGGTAACATGACTGTGTCACTTCTGAGACTGAAAGGAGCTATTAATAATTATTCTAGGACAGCAGGGTCAAACTGAAACTGTCAGGCACTTGGGACAGAAAGTTTCCCAAGGCTTGGAGCTCAAGATGGGAGTGCGCTGAGCCTGTCTCTTGCGGACAAGGCCTTGATGGGAGGCCTCGAGTGCCATCAGTGCTGCCTTGACCGTGAACATTCTCTGAATCCCATGCCTGGTCCAGCCCCATGGATCCTCTGGGTGGCTTAGGCTTCTGGGAAACCCAGAATCCTTTAGGAACACACAAAAGGGCAAAGTAGTTCTACTTGGGTTGCCCCCTTCTCTAAGCTCAGCTCCATCCAGAACTACACTCTGTATTGGGACCAAGGGCATCTTGCCCAAAATGCTCTGGAGTAGAGACAAGACTGGATCTAGGTCCTCCCAACATCAGTCCTCTCCCTGCCTCTCTTATATTCATTTGATTTATTATTATCATTATTATTATTATTCCACTGGGGATTGAACCCAGGGCCTTCACACTGAGTTACATTTTCATTTTTGATTTTGAGACAAGGTCTTGCTACGTTGCAGAGTTGTCCAGGCTGGGCTCAAACTCTCCTGCCTCAGCCTCCCAGAGTGCCGGCGTCTGCTACCAACCCCAGCCAACACACATTCATTATTTGGTGATCCAACTTTCGCATAATAAAAACAGCATGACACTACTATTATAGGAAATATCTCATAATAAAAATAAATCACCCCTCGTTCTGCCACCTTAACATAATAATTGATTTCATCGCTGCAGAGTGCCTCCGGACCCTTGTCAGCACGCCCACATTTTTAGTGCATGATTGTAATGGGCGTATAATTTCACATTCTGAGTTTTGTTTTTATTTCGCATTGGATCATAAGCATCCTTCCACGTAAGATAGTTTTCATAAATATTTCAAATGGCTGCATAACAGTGTGTTGAGTTTCTATTGCCATAATTTAGTTAGTCGTTCCCCTGTTGTTGAACGTTTAGGCTGTTTCCGCGTGGAGCGACTACAGATCATGTTGCAGTGAATATCTTCGTGCGTGGGTAACACTGGTTATCCTGGTGAATGATTTCCTTTGAATCTAATATTACGAGGAGGATTACTGGGGTAAGAGTGAATGAGCATTTTTATAGCCCTTGGTACATACTGCCTTCCGAAACGATCACTGTCTCCGATCTCCAGCTTCGTCGGTGATGTGCACGCCCGTTTCAGCCCACTGTTGTTCATGGCACCTCTCTTTGTTTTTTTTCTTTTTCCCCCTAAATTGCTAATTTAGGAAATATAAAGCCGGACTTCGTGTTGTGATCGTTGGCACTTATTGGCTTTCTAGCAAGGGCGCCGGTTTCCTGTGGTACGGAAGGAAACAGTTACTGGGTCCCCACTCATTGCTGGCGTCTGTGCCCTGTGCTGAGGGGCTGTGGGGACGGTGGACAGGGTCCCTGTCCTCAGGGAGCCCAGAGTCCGGGACAGGCATGGATCCCGTGGCTCTGGGAAGACTAGACTGGCACGAAACAGCTCCCTGGAGAGAGGACTCTGGGGGATGGCCAAGTGTGGGAAGGGAGGAAAGAACTCAAAGGTGGAGGTTACGCTTTGAGCAAAGACATTGAGACAGGAAAGCACCCATTAGACAGGACGAGGTGTGGAGGGTGCAAGGGAGCCTGCTGCAGAGGCCAGGTATGGCCAGCAGGGGGCACCGGCGCTTCCGGTGTGGGCTCACCCGTTTAATCCCACCCTTGTGGCACCTGGGCATCGCTGGCTGGTCCGACCTGGGAGGGAGGGATTCCGGGACGCACTACAGTTGCCAGGGCACCTCGCTGTGTTGCATGGCGTGTTCATCTTCTCAGAACTGTCCCCTCTTTTAAACTCTGTTAACCCTGCATATTTCCCCAGGGTATTTACCTTCACAATCCCCATTTTACAGATGAGAAAAACTGAGTCCCCGCTCCGTTAAGTGACTCATATTTGGTGGCAGCTTAAAAGAGCCAGAACTCAAGCCTGGGACATGTGATTCTACGCCCAGTGCTTCAGGTGGGGGAGGGGATGGCACAGAGGACCTTGATCTGCAGCCCTGACTGCATCCACCGTTTCTGGAGCTAAAAACAAGCGGAAAGGGGGATTCTTGCTACCCCATCCAAGTTGTGCTGTTTCTCAGCTGTCCAGGGAGGGGCCCAGGGTCTGACTGTCTGAATTCTGTGGTGGTTCTGAGTCCCTGCGTAGGTTGTGGCCAGAAACAAAGGGCGGTGGGTCAGGAGGCCCAGTCCAGTGAGGCAGAGGGCTGAACTGGGTCCCAACACTGAGAATGGAAAGAACGGGCGGCCCCTGTCCTCTCGGGATGACTTACAGGTCACCTCAGTGGACCAAAATGTGCTCGGGGTGGACTTGCCCTGTCACCCTGGTCACCTGCTCTGCCTTCCTGCAGGGCCTTGGGACATCAGGAAGGGTCAGGACACCAGAGTGCAGATGCCATGACCCTGATGAGCTGCCTCTGAGGAGGTCACCTGGAAGCTGGGAGTCGAGTGTGGACTCTGCCTGTGCCTTGAGCTCAGACTTCAGAGTCTAGACAAGTTTATAAATCTGGGCATGTGTTTATTCCCGAGTGGGCCAGCCTGGCCACAGCCCTGGGACCAGGTGGGGGCCACACGGATCATACCAGCGAGTGTGCGTGGTGCGCGCTGGACCTCAGGGGTGTGGGTGCAGGAAGGCTGCCAGAGGGAATCAGCCAGACCAGAGACACTGAGATATCACTGAAGGTGAGTCATGTGTCCTTCAGCAGCAGGTAAGAAGGAAAAAGAAAAGAAATTTACATTTTTAAGTACATTGCCTTAAGCATATATCTTTCTAGGCTGATCTCACTGGGATGTATCTTCAGACCAACTTATGTTTCATACACATGATATCATTTTACTCTCCTATTGACTTTTTTTGAGACAGGGTCTTGCTCTGTAGTCCAGGCTGGTCCTGGGCATATTATATAGCTCAGGCTGGCTTTGAACTCATGGCAATCCTCCTGGCTCTGCTTCCTGAGGTCTGGGATTATAAAGTGTGCACCACCTCACTGGGCTAGTTTTTATGTGGTACTAAGGAATCAAAGCCAGGGCTTTGTGCATACTAGGCAAATGCTTTAATCACTGAGCTATACCATCAACCCTTATCCATTGCTTTTATAAGGCTCTTGAGTCAGCAGCAATACATCTCTTTTACAGATGCAAATACTGAGGCCTACTACTGATTAGAGCCTTGCCCGAGCCCACACAGCTAGAGAGTTGGAGTTCAAATATGGCCAGCTCAGTTTTAGGTAGGGTCATTCCCAAAAATGTTTCCTGGCAGGGAAGGCTATGTGGGAGCCTCAAGGCTAGTGGTGAGTAAGGAAGACAGAGACGCTTCGGACAGTGCTACTCACGGGATGGTCCCCAGACCTGCCCACCAACCTCTCCTAGAGTTTATTGGAAATCCAGACTCTCAGCCTCTTCCCTGGACTGCTGCATCTGAGTTGGCATTTTACCAAGACCCCCCTCATACATGTTCAAGTTCCCAAAGCCTTGTCTCTGTCCAGAGCCGCACATTCAAATCCCCCGGAGAGCCGTGGGGCTGGGGGACACCTGCTCAGGCCTCCTCCCTGGAGATCTGAATCAGGACCGTCGTGGGGCCTCAGCATTGGCACAGGTGCCGTCAGGGGAGGAACTGCGGGTCCCGGATGCCTCTCTTGCCTGCCTTGCTCTGCTCTCCTCCATGATGCCATCAGGGGGCATCCTGGTTAGTTACCATCTCTGGGAAACAGATGGGCCAGAATTCCCCATCCATGTGGGATTTAGAGAGGTTGGTCTCCGAGCTGAGGAGCAGGTATCTGGAATCTGGGTTGGAGCCTTATCACAGATCTCTGCAGGCCCAGTCTCTGACTCTGGGGAGTCCGGGGTACTATGGGGCGGGGGAAGGTTCCTGGAGTCCTTCAGGGACACAGGGAGGCAGGTCGCTGGCGGTGCATACAGTGTTGCTGGACATGGATCTAGGTGGTAGGTTCCTTTATCGTCCCACTTTACAGATTCAGAAATCAGGGCTCAGAGAGGTATAGGTTTTAGCTGGAGGCCACTTAGGCTTGTAAGAGGTAGGGCTGGAAGCTGGGTCTGATGCCCCTGGGCTCCTCTATGACCTCAGAAAACCCAGTGGATTCCCCCTGCCCACCATTGCGTCGAGGCCCTCCCATCCCCCTCACAGCCCGAGCTGGCCAGGAGCCCAGCATGACTTCCCGTGAGCCAAGCTGGGATGGGTAGGGTGAGGTCCCTGTGCAGGAATCATCTGGACCCAGGCCAGGGATGAACCCTGGAGGGAAGGGAGGCAGGACAGCGTGCGTGCATGCGTGTTTGTGTGTGTGTGTATGCATGTGCACACACAGCATGCGTGTTCCCACTTTCTTGGGCACCGGCCCAGGTTCTGCACCCACTCACTGGAGGAGAGAGTTCAATTTGGCCTGAGTACAAACTCCACAGCCGCTGAGCTGCCATCTTCATTAGTTACTGGGCTTTCTGGGCAGACCTGGCAGGACTGTCTTCATTATCCTGTGAAGGGCTCACTCCGGGCCAGGCTTTGATCTCCCAGCCCAGAAAATCACCACCTGCTGTTGATTCCCCCCAAGGCCATTAGCAGGGGCAGTGGGAGGCTGATGTCCCCCATAGCACCAGCCAGGGGCCTAGCATCCTCCATAGCACCCCAGAGCTTGCTGGGATCCCGTGGGAGAGGCCAGAGCCTGCCTTCTTCCTCCCTCCCTCCCTCCCCTCAGCACCCCCTACCCCACGCGGGCACCAGTAACCAGCCCCCACCAAGGCACTTTACAAGGCCCCTACACATTTGATCTTTACAAACTCCGCAGCCAGCTCCACCCATGGCCAGATCCTGGTGCGACACTTATACAGTAGTCTTGGAAGGGTCACTCCCCCTCTCTAGCTGCATTTGATGCAAAAGGGAGTGACTCCTCTTGAAATGACTGTGACAAGATGCAGGGAAACTGGCGCTCATGGAGGTGCCCCGCCACTCACGTGACCCCGGGAAAGTCACTTCCTTTGTAGCCTCTTTGTCTTTTCCCTGTGAATCCCAGTGATCGCTCCCTCCTCCAGGGCTTTCTGTAGGTCAGGTGGGCACAGAGATGAGGAAAGCTCCCTGGCAGATGCATGCCCTAAGTCCCCAAATGCCCACCAGAGGCTGGGCCTCCTAGAGGCTTTGTGGCCTTCATTGTAGAATTCTCCCAGCCCACCCTGCCATCCTCGCTTTTGCTGTGGCTTGCGCCCCTTTGTCCTGCCCTGGTCCCAGCCCCCCTTCCCCATCCCAGCCCCTTGCCTGGCAGCCGGCCCAGCCTCCCCTTTCTCTACAGGCCATGCCCCCAGCTGGTTCTAATCCCCTGTGATTGGCACCTCCTGACAGCGCAGGGCAAGGACGTTTGCTGGGAGCTACTAGCGCTTCCCCGCCACCCTGTGCCCTGGCGCCGGCCCATAATCCAGCCCATTGATTGAGCGCTTTTCTTCCCTGCACGCTGCTCCCAGCCGCGCGACCCCACTTGGATTTCTGTGACCTCTGGTGTGAGCAAAGACAGAGGAGTCTTTTCGGCACTGGGCGGTGAAGCTTTGAGAAGCTCCTCGTTCAGAAAGGCCAGCTCTGGGGGGCTCCATAAAGTGCCTCACAGATCCCAACAAAGGCCTTGTGTTCCCCGGCATGGCGCCTTGGCTGGCCTCCCTGCACCTGACCACTCATTCATCCGCCTTTTCACTGGGCCTGCATGGAGCCAGGGCACATGGGGACTGGCTCCTGCCCCAGCTGGGCCTCCTGCGAATGGGCCACCCTCCAGGACCAGGGGTAGTGGGTCTAGCCCCATTTCTTCCAGGTGGGCTCCAGCTCAGGCCTGAGAGCCACAGAGAAGGGATCAAATCTGTGCTAGAATTTCAAACAGAAAATCTCAGCCTGGAGTCTCTGTGCTAGGTCACCGCAGGGCCGTGGACTCCTTGAAATTCTGTGTGCAATTATGTGTGTGTGCGTGCATGCACACACTGACAGGCCATAGTGAGAGAGAGAGAGAGAGAGAGAGAGAGAGAGAGAGAGAGTGAGTGTGATATGAAGATCAAGCCCAGGGCCTCTACACTGAGCTATATCCCCAGCCTTTTGATTTTTTGAGACAGAGTCTCATAAAGTCACTAATTTGACTGGGTTGGGCTCAAACTTGTGGTCCTCCTACCTCAGGCTTCTGGAGTGTTAGAATCACAGGCCTATGCCTCCAGGCATGGCCGTCAGGTTCTTAAGACCTGACACTTAGCAGTATGGTCAGAGCAGGACTGCCTTAGACAGTCAGTGTGAGTGTCACTCTACATCAGAGCTCAGAAGAGCCCCCACATTACAGGCAAGCCAAGGTGGCCCCTCCTCCAGACACAGTCAACATCCTGCATGACTTTCCACGATGGCCGAGAAAGCGCGTCTGATAGAGTGGCCAACATACCGGGGACCCTGCCCTTGTCCTGGCCGCCAGTCACCATATCCAGGCACCATGCCACCTGGCCCTGCCTGCAGGAAGCGGCCCTGAGTTGAGCCAGCATGGCCCCAGGCCAGGTGACACTCTTCTCACTGCTGGAACTTTATACTCTCTGCTGTCCCTGACTCTGGACCTTTGGGGAGCCTCGAGATCCCTTCTCTGCCTGGCCAGACCGTGCCTTCTCTTTGACCCCACCCCTTCATCCCCCAGTGTCCCCAGTGCCCTCCTCTGGCCTGCCCCTCCCAGTGCCTGCCTTTCCCCACATTGGCCTGTCCTCCATTCCAGGCGCAAGGCTTCTCCTGCCTGAGAGACATTATTGTGTCTTGTCAGAGGCTACATTGAAATTAACAAATGCCTATAAAGAGAGGGAACAGTAAAGAGAGACCGGAAGGAGACTCTCCCTCTTCCCCTCCCATTCCTGAGCTCTAGCTGGCAGAGGCTCACCTGGGACCATGCACCTTAGAAGGGCAGGCATCCAGGAATTTCCTCTGACCCCAGAATCTCCTGCACCTGAGTCCTGGGCCATAGCATCCCTCCTGCTCACTCTCAGGGCCAAGGGAGCCAGCAGACCCCCCCCCCCCCCCCCCCCCCCCCCCCCCCCCCCCCCCCCCCCCCCCCCCCCCCCCCCCCCCGCCACACACACACACCAGTTCTCCTCTACTTCACACTTGACCTTGAGGACAGAGCTACTGGTTGCTTTGTTTAAATATGGGCATCTTCTGCTCCCAAAGAGACTGTCCAGTTGAGGATTGAGTCTCCAAAGTGCCTTAAACAGAATCAGGACTCAAATATAAAAGATATCAGAGCTGACTTTGAGTTTGTCTCTCCCAATACCCTTATCTCACTAATGGGGAAACTGAGGCTCAGGGGTGTACCTGACCTACCCAGGGCTTTTGGAGCCTGTGCCTGTCCTTCCATTACACTTTGATTGATGGGTTGATGGCACCGAGGAACAGGGGCAGGTAGAAGCAGGTGATCTCAAGCATTGTCTCTGTAGGGCCCTGTGTCAGTTTTCTGAGGGATGCTGGGAATTTCTCAGGATGCTAGAGTCACCCTGGATGGTGTGAAGGTCCCACATACCTGCCCCCGCTGCATTGGAAGGCTTAAAGAAGGTCCTAGGACCAGGGGCACTGGGAGCAGCCTGCAGGAAGCCCCTCCATTTATTCCAGCTTGAGGCCTCTCCTCCCCCAGACATTTTCTTTTCTTTTCTTTTCTTTTTTTTTAGGGAGAATAAAGGCCTTCCTTAATGGAATGGAAAGACAAGCTTCAGATCCCAGACACTCAACAGTATTTTTTACATTGCAAGTGACAGTAACCCAGGATGAGGGTTAGGTAGGAAAAAGAAATTGACTCTTGAAACTGGAAAGAACAATGGCTTTTGCTTCAGGCACAGCTGCATCAAGGGGTTCTAGTGGTGCATGCAATCTGCCTCCAACTCTGCTCCATTTTTCTGTGTATTGGTTTTATTTTCAGACATTTTCTTCTTCTATAAAAGCAGCAGCCCAGTCCATGGTCTCCAGTCTAATGGCCCAAATGGGGAGAGAGCACCATCTTACTCAGTTCTAAAAAAAAAAGTCCCAGGGCTGAATCCCATTGGCTTAATTGGGTCACATGACAGGGCTGAATCCCATTAGACTGGCTGGGTCCCATGCACATTCCAGGCCCAATCACTGTGACAGGGAGTGTTTATGTTCCGATTGTCCAGGTGTGGATCTTGTGCTCCCATGGGTGAAATCAGTTTCATGAATCTCACTAAGCCATTAGTGGGGTGTGCTTTTGTGCTGACAAAATAACAGGTACTTATAGTCACTCCCTATAGAGGGGCCCACATCCTGGTGTGAAACGAGTGGAAAAAGAATTGGAGGACAGGTAGAAGTTGAAATGGCTAAACAAACACAAAGCCAGCGGGGTAGGTTTGTTGGAGGTGTTTTCCAAGAACCCCTTCCTTGGTTCTTGATCCCCAGAAACAACAATAATCGACGTATGAGAAGTTATTCACATCTCTGCCTCTCTCCTGGTCCTCATATGACGATTACAAGATGGGGAGAAGGAACTGATCTCAGAGAGGGACCGTAGCATGCACAAGGTCACCTAGCATGTCAGGATTCAAACCCAGTTCTCCATCGCAAGCTCTCAGCCTTGCACCATTCCTAAAACAGCACCAGGTATCCCGAGGAGCTGGCGCATCATGGCCAGGACACCAGGGTCCTGCCGCCTCCTACCTGCTCTCAGATGTGCTGGGCTGCTGGAGCAGGGCCTGTGGGGTCCCCGAGAGAGGGAAGGCAAAATTGGCCGGAGA
This sequence comes from Ctenodactylus gundi, assembly GCA_004027205.1. Lineage (NCBI taxonomy): Eukaryota > Metazoa > Chordata > Mammalia > Rodentia > Ctenodactylidae > Ctenodactylus > Ctenodactylus gundi. The sequence continues at coordinate 212,722 of PVKB01001413.1, forward strand.
CCAGCAGGAGGGGGCAGCATCTCACCAATGAAATATTCATGATGGTTATTGAATCAGGTTTTATTGGAATAAAAATACACTTGCTGAATACACTTATTTCCCCTGGCTCCTTTCAACCCCCTTCCTCCCTTGAGTGATTTGATTTGAGGGCCAGGGAAGGGTTTTTTTCCCAAGAAAATTGGACTTAGGTCAGCAGAAGAAGGAGGCCGTGTCAGGAGTGGAGTGGACAGGATGGGGCTGGCCTGGAGGCAGGGAGGCCAAGGTCAGGACCTCTGTAGGTCGTCTCGGGTCCCCCAGCATAGACTCTGTCCCCCATGCCGCCTCTCTTCCCCTGGCTACCTAGGAGGGACCAGGTCCATGTGAGGACCACAAGGTGGCGCAGGTCCCACTTGGGCCCAGCCATCCACCTCCCCCAGGGGAGGGACCCTTCCCGGGAAAGGCAGGTGACTCTGCTCTCTCAGCCCCACATCCGTCCCTTGAATGTCTCCTGTCCTCGGCTGTGGTGGGCTCTCCCAGGGCTTTCCTGGTATCCTTCCAGGCTTTTCTGGTACCCCGGTCTTCTCAACTGGGTGTGGCCCCGCCCACTGGGGGAGGAGCTCTTTGGGGTCACTGACCTCCTTCGCAGCCCACTCATGCCGATTCACACACGCTCCGCACCTTCTCCTGTCTCACACTCCCACACGCCGATACGCTCGTATTCACACGTGCAGATTCCCACACACCCCTCACCTTGTCGGTCTCACACCCGTACGCCGACACACATTCCCTGTTTTACTTATTCCTGGGACGGAATACCCCACACCCACAATTAAAGGGAGAATAGATTGATTTTAGTTCCCGGTTTCAGAAGGTCTCAGTCCATACGTGGGCAGCCAGCCATGGCGGAAACACAGGGCAGGAGGACAGGCGGAAGACTGGCTGTAGCATAGTGGAGGGGAAGCCAAGTGAGGGAGGGGGCGTGGCTACAAGGGAGGGCGGGACTGTGTGGGAGGGCGGGGCTATGTGGGAGGGCAGGACTCGTGGAAGGGCGGGGCTACAAGGGAGGGCTGCTTTTCCAGTCCGGGCCCCTGCTCCTCCCCTTCAGACCAGGCCCCACCTCCAACGGCGCAGGTACCTTAGTATATCCAAATCCGTGAGTGTTTTGGGAAGGACACTCCAGATCTGCACCACAGCGTTCACCCACATATCTTCATTCACAGCCTCTACCTTATCGCAGTCTCTCACTCTCAAACACTGACACAGATTCCACACACAAATCCACACACACCCCTCCCGTTCTCATCCTCACACTCCCCCACAGACATGGAGTCATATACACCCTTCCCCTCACAGGCTCACAGGCTCACACTCCCACACACTAACACACTCGGGCTCAGCCACACACCCCTCACCTTATAGTGCCACACTCCTGTGCACAGGGACACCCCTCACGTACTCAAGCATGCCCCCTCCCGTGCCCCTGCGCTCACGGCTGCCCACTCCCCACAGATACTGTCACGCCCGGGTGGCCACTGGCCAACTCAGCAGGAAAATGGGCTCTTCTGTCTCATTCCCCATGCCAGTGTGGGCACCTGGCACTCACCCACCAGACCTGCAGGGGGCTTCAAAGTTAGGCCATCCAGCCACCCAAGGTCCCGTGTGTTCCACAGAGAGCTGTCCGACTGGACAGCAACCTCTCCTGCAGGACACTGCTAGCCACGCCACCCAGCTGGCCCTGCCCTGCCGCCCACGTGAGGTAGGAAGGCAGCTTTAAGCTCTGGGCAACTCTGCGATGGTACCCAAGGGACACAGCATCCCCGTGAAGCAGAGCCTGGCTGCCTCCAGCCTGCCCTGAGGGCCACCTTGTGTCCAAAGACTGGAGACCTTCCACAGGTCCCACACCCTGGAGGTAGGGGGTGTGCTGTGAGCATGGGTGCGGCTCCTCTCAGAGGCTACTTCTCTACCTCCCCCTCCCTGCCCGCCATCCTCCCTCTTGGGCCCTCCCTCCCTTCTGCTCCCACCTTCCCTCCCTCTCCACTCTCTCCCCCTCCCCCTGCTGTTCCCCACCTCCCCCATCGTTCCCATGGCTTCCCTAGCTTTCCCTCACCTTCCCTCGGCTCTCCCACATGACTGCCCTGGCTCCCCCAATCCCCACCCTGAGGAGACTCGGGACCAGCTCTGCCATCCTGCCAAACCTCTTCCCTTCCCCCACCCACTCCAGCCCCCTGTCGGAGCCTGGCATTTTTCTCTCTGAGCTTTGGTGTCGCCATCCCTGCCTTGGGTTCCAAGTCTCACTACTGCACTATGGGCAGATCTAGGGGGCCATTTCAGTGCTGGACAGACACTGGCAGACCCCACGCCCACCCGGGCCTTCGCCACCCAGGCCCCTGTGGCAGGTGGAGCCTGTGGGTATAGAGGGAAAGGGTGGGGGAAGGGTGCCTCCAGGCATGTCCTCAGGAAGTGGGGACACACTGCAAGATGAGAAAGGCTGGGGGAGCCCAGCAGGGTCAGAAGCCCCCGTGCCAATGGTGAGAAACACCAGCTAGGACAGGGGACACACAGGTCCAACTGGCCAGTGAACTTGAGTCAGCGACAACAGCATTTCCCGGTATCAGTTTCCTCTTCTGGGAAGTGGGCCATCAAACCCACCTCAGTGCTAAAGGCTGAAACAGGCTTGGCCCCCAGAAGGTGCTCAGGGAACAGCGTCACTACTGTCACCATTAGCAGCATCCCGAGCATCCGCAGGTGCCAGCAGTGCCGCGAGGTGGCACCAAGTCTACAGGTCAGTCTGGCCACATCACCAGACCCAGCAGGCTGCCGTCTGTCTGCTACTGTCTGTCTGCAGGTGACAACTCTTTTGCAGTAACCACTCCGGGCTGGGAGTGCTCCCGCCGCTGCCCTGCTGCCCAGGATAATTTAATTGATTGCACACCCGCATGCGGCTGTGCAGCTCTCTCAGCTTAACTCAGATAGGAAATTAAAATCCTTAACACCCCTGCCCAGAACTCCTATAATTAGCAGTTACGGGTCCGCCCTGAGTTAAGGGACCATGCATGAGCCAGAGAGATCTGCGGGTGTCCTGCGGCAGGGCACGGACATCCATCGGGACCACCTCCGGGACAACTTCCTGTCTCCATAGGAGGGGACAATTAACGCAGAGTGACAAAGCCTCATTCATTGCTTATTTCTGTAGTGTTGAAACGAATTTACATTCCAGTGCAAGGAGGGGAGGAGAAATTAAAATGTTGAAAATAAATAAAACCTTAAGTACTCACATAGAGCTTACTGTGCGGTAGACAGCCTTCCCAGCTCTTTACACGTAATCACTCACTTAAGCGGGTCATTTTGAAGGTAATATTTGGCTGTCGGCTTGGGTTTGTCACTGCAAGCTTTGTAAAAGGAGCCAGTTTGGATCCGACACAATGTGTCAGTGTTGCAGGTTGTCAAGGGCGTTGCTAAGATGACTGGCTGTGTTTAAATGTTGTTTAACTCCTCGCTTCCGGGGGTGGGGGAGGAAGCTTGGATGGTGAAGAGGAGATTTTTAAAAAGAATGCAATGACAAATTATTTTGCTGCTTTCACGGGGGAATTCCAGGGTTGGGATTCTGATCCAAAGTAAACTCTTTGATGCATGTGAATTGGGCAGCATGCTTCCCTCTGGTGGCGATGTGCTTGTATTGCAGGGAAAGCAGTCAAGGAAGCCAGCACATGGGGTCATATTACACACACACACACACACACACACACACACACACACACACACACGGAGGGAGAACAACAAAGTTGAAGTAAGAGTGGCCATATGCTGGTGAAACAGAAGCTGGGGAAAACTGGAGTGTTAAACACTAGTTACATCGAGGGAAAGCAAAGTGCTATAAATAAGTTGTCCCCTTCTTTGATTTGAAGCCCAGAGCACAAAAGGGATTCTCTCCTACCACACAGAGGATCTCCTGCTCAGCCACCCAAGACGTGCAGGTTCTGTGAAGTCTTCCAGAACCCCCTCCTTGTCCAGTCTCACGGCAGCATGAGGAGAGATGTTCTATGGATGAGCAGAGGGCAAGATGAAGGCAGATACTCCCATCATGCTCTTGGGCTGCCACCCTGGGACCACTTTGCCCTGCTGGGGCCCCCTAAGTGGGCACCTTGCCACAGCAGAAGTGTGTATCCATTTGGGGAAGAAATTAGTTTTGATGAGTATGGCGATGTGCACCTGTAATTCCAGTGCTTTTACCAGACATTGGTGTTGGGAGCTTTGGGTCTATGTCTGTTTCCACTTTGTGGGGTAGATTCCTTATCTGCTTTGCACAGGTGATGAAACTGGCCCCTCCCCCGGGATATTGCCGTTTTTCTAACTCTTCTGAGGTTCTGGACCCAGGGACTGTTACCCACCAGAGGTCATGACTTCCACTATTATGCAGCTAGTTCCTGGCAGGATCTGGGTTCAAATCCATCCCTGACCACCTTTCTCAACATCCCAGCCACACGAGAGACTTTGATCTCCATCCACTTGGAAGAACTGTGGTTTCTAACTTTATACCAGTCAGCTGATGATCCCTGCAGAGGTGGCTCATCCAGAAGGTGCTGGCTGGCGAGGGGACAGGACACCCATGTGTGCAGACCCCTTGGCATGGCTGTGGGACAGATGTGTACAGTGGTGTGCCAGGACTGACTGGTGAGAATTGAGTGTGCTCAGTTCTTTCCAACTCTGTGTTCTGTTAGGCTGCGTCAATACCTTGACATTGACCGTGGCGATTGTGTTTACACCATGGAAATCAGCCAGTGCTGCAAATCAGGGCTGTTTTGTCCCCTGAAAATCTGATTGTTGACGATTACCAGTGAGTCACCAAGTAGCTATCTCTAGGTGACAGCTGGTGGCAGGAAGCTTCTACTGGGCCATAGCCATGGTGCATGTGTCTGTGTTCTGTTTGCTCTGCGAGCATTGTTAGAGCCCATAGGTTTGTATTGGCATGTGTTTGCTATGTGCAGTCATTATGTTCATCTTGGGAAGCTGCTGCACAGGCGTATCGCGTCTTGCGTATGTGTACTTCCCCATAGTCTCCCAAGTTAACCCACTGGTGATGCGCTGCAGGTTGTTACAGGTGCTGCGATGCTCATAGGAAATCCATATGGATGAGGGAAGAGAGCTCCCAGCTGCTCAGATTTGCTGTCTGTCCCAGCGCCTGGCACCCCATGCCCAAGAATGGTGCAGTGAGATAGGAGCAGGGTGCCCAAAGTCCTCGGGAGATGCCCCCAGGGTACTTGGGGAGTCCTGGCTTCCCAATGCCCAGCGAATCTCCGGTGGTCTCAGGTGACTCTGCCTCTCCTTTTGGAGTTAGCCTTCCAGATGGCCTTTTCTGTTCTCCCGGCTGGGGACTCTGGAGCCAGCATGCACCTAGCAGTGATCTGACAAAAACTAGGGAGTTGGTTCGTGTAAGCGAACCCACAGAGCCCCAGGAAGGAGACTTATCTCACCCTGTGAGGCAGCTGTATTATTTCCATGTATCAAATAATGTCACCCAAAATTCATGCCCACCCAGAGCCTGTGAATGGGACCTGATTTGGAAATAGAAATCTTTGCATACATAGTGAAGTTCAAAAGATATCACAGTGGCGCTGTCCCCCGCACTCAGCCTAGGGTGTCAAGGGCCAGCCTCCTGCAGCTGCAGCCGACCCCACTCAGCTGAGTGCTTCTCCCACCCACCCACTGCCTGGCCGCAGGTCTCAATCTCTTGTGCCTCGACCACTGCAGTAACCTGTTCTGATCTTTTTGTTTCTTCTACTTCCCACCTAGACCTACCCTCATCAGATCTTGGACCCTCAGCCACACCACCCTCCCCCCATTCCCTCCTCTGCTCAAAGCTTGCAGCCACTCCCAGTGCTGTGGGAGACTGAGGCAGGAGGATCACAAGTTCAAGCTCAGCCTGAGCAACGTAATCAAGGCTTTGTCTCAAAATCAATATTTAAAAAATGAGCTAGGGAATGTAGCTGAGTGCAAAGGCCCTGCACCGGGAAAAAAGAAAGACTGTCTGCATCCTGCTGCCCCACAGTATCTACCCCTCCATGGCTGCTTCCTGTTCCTCCTGCAGAGGGCATGAGTTCTTTGGAGTAAGAGAGCCCAGCTTCCCGTGCCGGCCCCTCGCCCACTGGGTGAGTCGGCCAAGGTGCCTTCTCTCTCCCAGGCTCAGCTCTTCCTGTGTCCACTCTTCAGTGAGTTGTGGAGATTAGATTAGATTGTGTAAGAGCAGTGACAGAGGAGTCACTCAGGACATCAGGTCCCCGCCACACAGGCCACTGTGAAACATGGGAGCGGTGTGGCGTCTGGTGGGCAGGATGGGGAGGACAGTGACAGGGTGACAGCAGAACCATGGGGAGGAGAGGCTGTGGCTGACGGGGCGGATCCCTGGACACCCTGCGCGGGGCCATGTGTCCTTGCTGGATGATCAGTGCCATGGAAGGAGACCTGTCCCTGCCCTCTGGTCTCCCGGAGGTCAGCCCCCTGTGGGTGAGGAAGGGCACAGAGGCCAAAGACTCGACTTCCAGCTCCAGCTGGGCTGTGACTCTCTCTGGCCTCGGTTTCCTTATCTGTACAGTGACAAGCCAGGGGAGGAGAATTTGCTAAGGTTTTTATTCCAGAACAGGGTGATGAGATAGAGGGTCTCCCGTGGAGCATCTCCACAGAAGCAGCAGATTCCAAGCGCATTCTGAGCGAGCCCGGTGCTGGTGGCCCCTCGGCAGACCCTGCACCAACCCGACGCTGGCCCAGTCTGCCACCTTCCCTGCTTCCTGGCAGAAGCCCATGCAGCGGGGTGGATTCCCCCGGGTTCCTGCCGACTGTGCTGCCACCCGGCGGCGTGGCGGCCCCGGCTGCTGGAGGGGGGGGGGGTGAAGGCAGGGGCTTCTGGGCCCGGTTTAGGGCTGGTGGCGCCAGGGGGATGACAGCTGCTCTTGCCCTCTGTGTGTTTTCTTATTTGTTCCCAGCAGGAAATCGATGATGTCAGAAACTGTGGGATCACTCCGCAGCCCCAATCGATAGACCCTGATTAATTCAGTCATGGCCGTTGGGTAAATTTGCTGCATCATAATTAGAATTATTAATTAAAAATAGGAAATCAATCGACACAATTAAGCAAAGGAGGAGTGGGTAGGGCCACGTTGACACTGCTGGGCGCGTGCTCGGGGACACCCATGCCAGGCTGGAGCTGTGGGGTCCGGCATCCCATGGGACCCCCCAACGCCTCCATGCAGAGCCCAGCCTTCAGGGTTCCCTGCTCACAGGGACAGAGCACACCCAGGCCTCCTCCCCGAAGCACCTCTCCTGTACCCTTAGATTTTTAGCTAAAAGTCTTTTAAAAGTGCCTTCAGTTCTGCTCATCATTGGCATTCTCTGTTCTTGTGTTCACAAGCGCATATCTCTTTATCATCATAATGTATACACATGGCATGTGATACTGTGTGCTTTTTTTCCCTCTTAACTATGTGCATAATCATTCATTCGCCATCTAATTATCATTTTTAAAGGCTGCATAATATTCCCTGGTATGCCATAGTCTGACTAAGTAGTTTCCTCTTGTTGGCCGTTAATAACAAGTGCTAATTTAAAAATAGCTAAATTAACAGAGGGGTCTCGCAGCTTTCATAGAGGACTCCAAATGAATTGTCCCAGCTTATTCTGTCAGCTATTTTATGACATAGTTACTGTTATTATACCCCTTGCGTGGGGAAACTGAGGCCCAGAGGAAGGAGACGGTGTGCCTCGGGTCACACGAGGCTCATTGGAGGTGGAGCGTGTGGGAAGAGTCGGGCTCCAGGGTAGGACACACTCCACTTTAGCTTCCCCGTGTCTGTGTGAGCATGTAGCTTCCTGGATCTCACTGCCTGGTTTTTACACGGGTGGACACAGAGATCTGCAGTGGGGAAGGGATGCGGCCCAAGCCATGGCTGGACAGTGACACCACATCCACCACTGTCCTCCACTGTCCCCACCGCACTGGTGGCTTCTCTGGGGGCCTTCTGGGAGAGGAACCAGGCCTTGCACATGCTAGTCGAGCACTTCAACCACTGAGCTTTGCCTGTAGCCCTTCCTGGCATTTCTATACCAGCTGCTGGACAAGCTGTGGCTGCCACACAGAGATGGATCCCCTGGGGACCCCAGCACCATGGCTAGGGACTTCTTCCTTCTCTCCACCTGCTATCCCAGTCCGCAGCTGCACCTACCGGCTTCCCGGTCCCTGGTCCCCTGTCAAGAGCTGGCCATGTGACCACACCCCCAAACATGGCTTTTTTCCATCTTGGTGCCATGGAGACTCTGTGACATGGCCTGGTCGTGTGGGCTGAGCCCATGATATCGGCCGTGGGACATGGTGGTCTCGATGCTGGGGTAGAGCACTGCCTTTCCCCTGCCCCTCACTTATAAAAACATCTGGCCATGCAAGTGACAGGGAAAGGATCATGCTGTCGTGATCTTGACACTTCTGGTCGTTGAGGCTTAAGGGGGAAGAGGAGGGGTCCTGGTACTAGGGATCAAAGCCCCAGGGGGATTTACCACTGACTACATCCCCGGTCCTTTTTGTCTTTTATTTTGAGATGGGGTTCTCACTAAGTTGTCCAGGTGGTACTTGAACATACTTGAGTTTCTCCTGCCTCAGCCTCCTTCAATTCTAAGAGACATTGTGTTATCCAGTAGGAGAAATAAATCACTTGCCAGTGCAGTACCGTGTTCCAACCCTCCTCCATGTTGTGTTGGGTTGGTTTGCTCTGCACGGTGCCACAGGAAGTGCTCCAAGTCTGGAACACAGATTGTTCTGCACTAGCGCCAAAAATTACTTCCTAAAATACCTGCAGCTTTCAACAAAGTCTTTCAAGGCTTATTTATTTTCCTTTTTCTTTTCATTTAGAAAATCAGCAGCAGCTTGGGAGGCTGAGGTAGGATTTCCATGTGTTTAGGGCCAGCCTGTGGTACATATAGTGAGTT